>JADBJO010004196.1:186428-208660 GCA_016801955.1 Conus betulinus | reverse complement strand
AGCAAAAAGAAGAAGACACAAGAGCGCTTCTTCAGAGACCCCTTCCAGTTTGCCAGAACTGTTTGAGCAGCCAAAATCTGGGACCCTAAGTGTGGACAAAGGAGTTCTTGAGCAGCATCTGAGGAAAAACATACTCTGACTCACAGAGCAAAGCACACCACTCGACATTCAAGGTCTGGGTGTGGCCAACCAACCCTGAGGAACAGTTCAATGACAAG
The DNA here is from genome assembly GCA_016801955.1 of Conus betulinus. Taxonomy (NCBI): domain Eukaryota; kingdom Metazoa; phylum Mollusca; class Gastropoda; order Neogastropoda; family Conidae; genus Conus; species Conus betulinus. The sequence goes on along the minus strand of JADBJO010004196.1, from coordinate 208,442 downwards.
CCTCCAACGTTGGCGGAAATCAAGAAGGTGGTCGACAAAGCCAGAGCCAAATCATCACCAGGGCCAAACGGAATACCTTACCAGCTGTACAAGAAATGTCCCAAGGTGCTGGAGTGGCTCCACAGGCTGCTGCGATCAGCTTGGAAACCAGAAGATCAGCGGCCAGTGGATGACGGCAGATGGTGTGTACATCCCCAAAGAGCAAAACTCAAGTGACATCAGCCAGTTCAGGCCAATATCACTACTGAACGTCGAAGGAAAAAAATCTTCTCTGTCATGGCAGCAAGGCTGACCAAGTACCTCATGGAAAACAAGTACTTGGATGTGTCAGTCCAGAAAGGTGGCATCCCAGGCGTGGCTGGCTGTGTAGAACACGCCACAATGATCTGGGACGCAATCCAAAGAGCAAAACAGAAAAGAGAGAGACCTGGACGTAGTGTGGCTTGATCTGGCAAACGCATATGGATCTGTACCCCATGAGATGATACAGTTGGCTCTTGAGATGTACCATGTGCCAAAGAACATCCGCGACATGCTCAAGAAGTACTTCAATGGCTTCTCAATGCGGTTCTCTACCAAGGGAGTACACAACAGATTGGATCAACTTGGAAGTGGGCATTGCAATGGGCTGTGCAATTTCCCCAATACTGTCGTGTTGGCAATGGAAGTCATCTTGAAAGCAGCAACAAGCAACGCAAGACAAACAGACCTTGGCGATGGATACAAGATGCCCCCCTCTCAAGGCCTTCATGGATGACACTACAGTGATTTCATCCAGAGAGAAGACGAGACACGTCATGTGCTGGAGAGGCTGGATGACATAGTTGCCTCATCCAGAATGAAGTTCAAGCCAAAGAAATCACGGAGTCTCTCACTGAGGAAAGGGAAAAGTGGGCCGAATCTGTGGTCTTCAGTGTTGCCAACCAGGCCATTCCAACAGTTACAGAAGAGCCAGTCAAGAGCCTTGGAAGATGGTATGATGATACGCTGAAAGACACACAAAGAGCAAAAAGAAACCAAACAGATGTCGGAAGAAGGCTTGGAGAGACCATTGACCAGTGTGGGCTCCCTGGCAAATACAAGGTCTGGTGTCTGCAGTTCATGCTGATACCAAAGCTCCTATGGCCTCTGATGATATACGACATCTGCACCAGCATAGTGGAGGCAATGGAATCCAAAATCAACAAGTTCACAAGGAAAATGCTTGGTGTGTCCCACCCTGTCTGACTGACATAGCGCTGTACTGTCGCCAAGCAAAGCTGAAACTACCACTGAAATCCATCCTGGAGGAATACAAAGCAGGGAAGATCAGACTTCAAAGCATGCTGGAGGACTCAGGAGACAAGGTGGTAGAAGCAATCAAGCCCAGCTGAAGACAGGCAGAAAATGGAAAGTTCAAGAGGCGATGGATTCTGCAAAAGAAAGTCTCAAGATCAGAGAAATAACAGGACACACACAGACCAACAGACAAGGACTGGGGGTGACCAAAAACTGAATGGTGGTCAAAGGCCAAAGGAAAAGCCAAAAAGAGACATGATGATTCAGGAGATGAGAAAAGAAGAAACCAAAAAAAAAAAAGACTCCAAAAAGCAGTCCAGCAGAGCCAGCAAGGGCAATGGACAACGTGGGAGAATGCACTCCAAAGAAGTCTCACTTGGAATGACATTTGGCACATGGCCCCTCTCAGGATCAGCTTCATTCTCAGATCTGCATATGACCTTCTGCCCTCAAATGCAAACCTGGTGAAGTGGGGGGAAAAACAGACGATCCTTCATGCCCCCTCTGCCATGAAAAACAAAACAGTGGAGCATGTCCTAAGCTCATGTAAAGTAGCCCTGGCTCAAGGAAGGTACACATGGAGGCACAACCAAGTGCTCAAGAGATTATACAAGTAGTCTGGGCTAGAGGCAGCTCAAATCTACAAGACTGAAAAGTATGCTGATCTGGCAAACAGCCTGAGGAGAGAAGGCTATCAGGTCAAAGTCCTCACTGCAGAAATTGGAGCTAGGGGGTTTGTAGGAACGTCTGCATACAGCCTCATGAAACAGCTCTCAGTTGCAGGGAGGGAAAAAAAAACCAGAGCCCTGAAAGCAATGGCAGAAGCAGCGGCAGAGGTGTTCAAGCTGGATCTGGTCAAGGAGGAACAAAAGTGAACTTCATAAGGCTTAACTTTCCTACAAATATCAGGTGTCCCAGTGGTTCAGTGGTTGCGCGAGTCATTAAGTGGAAATGAGCATGTCCAGAGGGGCATGGGGTTCGAATCCCAGCCGTGGCTCGTCCCAAGGTGGAAGAAAAAAAGGGGCAGCAGAGGGACATCCGGAGTCATGAACCGGGTGTGGCCCAACCCCCCTAGAGTGTCAGGAGATAAGGGCCGAAACACTTGCTTGAAGGGGGCTTCTTCTGAGGACTCTCTGCTGCCACGCTCTCCACGAGTTTCTTTCTACTTCAAAGCAGATTAATACGAAAGGAATGGGAGTATTATTTTTTTTTTAGGGGAGCGGGATGGGACCACCTGGCGCAAAGATAGGGCGACAGGTGAGTGAGTAGGCCTGAAAAGTGACGTCAGCTAAGGAGGTCATGTTTGAAGAATGTGAATGAAGCCATCGGCGGAAATCCTGTTCTTATCCGACATACGCAGAACAGCAAATAATACCCCCAGCCCGCCGCCTCCTTTTCCCCCATGGCCCACCTCCCGACTACATTTTTTTTCTTCTCTCTCTCTCTCTTTTCTGACATCTACAATTTTTCTTCTTGCAGTGAATGGAGCTTTTCTTTCTTTCAATTGAATTGTCCAAAACTTTTTTCCCGATTGCAATTCATTCCTTAATTTTTGTCCCCACTTCTTTCGCCCCCTTTACATTTTTTTTCTTTTTAAGAACTGAAACGTCACAACTTGCGTATCTTGTTAACGCGTAATATTGTACGAACTGCAAGAATTTGTTCTTCAGTCCCCGTTCTTCTTTTGATTTTTGTCCCAGTCCCCCACCCTCACCCTCTTCAAGTTTCTATAATAATCTTTTCCCAGCTAATATATCACAATGCGTGTTATCTATCAAGCCATGATACTGGACAAACTGCAAACGATCTGATACATGTCTGGGTCCTCTGGTGTCAGTAGATTTATGAGATGCAAAGTTAGCAAACGTCTGGTGGTGGTTGTATAGTAGCTGCTGTTTTCCTGCAGTAATAACATCCGTTTATTTCAGTCCTCTCGCGATGTTCGAGTAGTGGCTTTTGGCACCCGTTTGCCATTCGCCCTTAAGATAAAAGGTCGCCTAACAGGACTGAATTTTGTTAACATGCAAACCTGTTCCATTTCAACGTTCTTTCTACCAAACGGACAGAGCAATCGTAAGGGCCAAAATTTTGCGGTGCTACTTCATTCCATGTCAACAAAAACACGAGTACTTAAATGTAGTTAATAAGAAGATATGATGAGATAATGTTGCTTATAGGCCAGCCGACCGTAAAGGGCCATATACTTAAAAAGAAAGCCTCTTGATCATTTTTCTTTTTTTCCCCCAAGAAGCCGGTGTTCTTTGAGCATTTAGCACGTAGTTACCCTGGTTTCTGAAAAATGCATTTGTAGGCGATTATTGACGGTAGTAAGGCATGGGATGACGGTATCCTAGTAAAGACCGAAAACCAGGTAACAATGATTGGGCAACACACACGTTGACTCCGAATACGGCTTAAAAGGGAAACGCCCGTTTTTCTACAGAGTCTATGGAGAGCGCATGAGTTGTCAGTTGTGGAACCAGCGTTAGTGAGAGGTCTCCTCCGGTGGGTGACCACCGTCACAGCCATCAACAAAGACAAAATAGTCATGGATTTACCGAGGACTTAACCGATGTCTGACTCGCAAAATGCATAGCGTTGTGAAGGAGAGAAATTGAAATCGTGGTCATCGGGAGGAAAGAGGAAACGATGGGTGACCACTTACTGGGAGACAACTCCCTCTTACCCACGACCAGCGTGAGGTCGACAGCATGGAATCAGGTGCCGTGTGGCTCCCGGCATTTCAGACTTGTCTGCAACCGTTTGACACAAATCTCTACATCTTCTCGTTTTTTGTTTTTTTTTTTCTCTTTTTTTTTTCAACCGATCCAATTCTTTGAAACAATGAAACAAAACAATTAAAAGCCTTTTAATAATAATAAAAAAAAAAAGTACGAGCCTCAAGAGACACGATGTATTCACTATACGACAGATAGTGACACTATGGATGTGTTCACTCTATGGCAAACTATAGTGCCACTATGGATTCACTTTACCCCAGATAGTGCCACTATGGATATATTCACTTTACCTCAGATAGTGCCAGTATGGATGTATTCACTTTACCTCAGATAGTGCCAGTATGGATGTATTCACTTTACCTCAGATAGTGCCAGTATGGATATCTTCTTGAGGGGGGGGGGGGGGGGGGGGGGGGGGGCTCCTTAGCGTGTGCGTGCTGACGCAAGACAGCTACGTCAGCCGTGGTGACATCATCGTACGCTCGACGTAAGCGTGAGAGGCGCGTGGCGTGGCGCCGCAGGGCCGGTGGAAGATGTTGCCGTGGAACCAGATCCATTTGTTGGCGACTGAAACCCATCCAGATCACCGACACCACTGTCACGACGCAGATGGTTAATAGGAAGAGACCGTTTCAACTGAAAGAACAACTGAGGGACAGACATCCGTCACAAATGGCACAACGCACGAAGGGCGCGCGCGCTCACGCGACCACTCCACTCCACACCACCTCACCCCAAACCCCACCCAACACAAACGCACGCACGCATGCACGCACACACACGCACGCACGCACGCGCACGCACGCACGCGCTCACACACACACACACACACACACACACACACACACACGCAGAGAAGGTAATCTACACACGTTGCCCTATGGTTCAATACAAATATGCACACACACAAGCCATACATTCACACGCGCGGGCGCACACAGACCCGTCCACAATCAGCAATACATCCCACAAGCACCCGCACACATAGAGATACACAGACAAACGAAACGGACAGACAAAACAGACGAATAGACATAAACGCACTCCAAACCCAGACATGGAGCAGCAGAGAGAGACAGACAGACAAGCGACAGAGAAAGAGAGAACAACATGAAGGAAACAAAAAGACACCAGGGGAGACGATGCAGCCAAAGACTTACTCCACTTGTGGCCTTTGAGAACAGGACAGCCGGCGTGCAGAGTGAGGAGATCCATCCTCAGGGCGCGGGTGTATAGTTGTACCAAAACACCGCCATACCCTACACAGTATGAAACACGGAACACACACACACACACACACACACATACACAGAAAAGAGAGATAGGCAGAACTCTGAAAACGTGTTTTCGAGACGGGCAGCGACATGAATGAATGGGATAGTCACTTGCGGCTAAGACAGACAGAGGAGGTTTTCAGTTAGAGAGAGAGAGATGGACACACACAGACAGACAGTCAGACGGGCACAGACACGGAGGAGAGCAGGACAGAGACGGACAGAAAGGCAGACAGGGAGAAGGACAGAGAGACTGAGAGATACAGAGAAAAAAGACAGACAGAGAATTGGGGGAGAGAGACACGGGGGGGGGGGGGGGGGGGGAAGGGGATAGAGACAAAGGCAGAGAGAGAGATGAGACGCAGGCAAAGAGAGAGAGAGAGAGAGGGGGGGAGAGAGGAGACAGAAAGAGGGGGGGGGAGAGAGGAGACAGAAACGGGGACGGGGGGGGGGGGGGGGGGGGGGGGCGGCTGGCCGTGCAAGGGCGGACGGGTAAATACTTTCCTTCCACCATCATTCCAACTACCATCACCCTCACCACCATGTCACCCGTCATCGTTGCGGTCCCTGTGTGTGTCCACTCACTTTGACCGGGGCAATGGACACGCCAGTTCTCAGAAACACCGTGTGACCTCCAATGTCCACGTCAGTCAGCTGAAACCCAGCCACTATACGGTGGGTCACCACATGGGGGGGTTATATCATTTTGAAAACTTACATCATATAAGGTCAATGGCCTCTTTCATTTACTGACTGAAAACTTTTACTGACTGAAAACTTTTACTGACTTAAAAGCGCTTCAATATCAATATGTACCCAGGTCGTACAATGCATTTGTGCTGAAGAGATATCAAATATGCATAAACTTAACAAATGTAAGTACTTGAACCTTTCTCTTTGTTCCCCTTTTTTCTACTTTCTCTGAAACTTCCTAGGACGATTTTTTATTATTATTATTGTTAATTCCTCATTGGATTAGCATGAACTCTGAGTACTAATTTCACTTACCTGTAATGAGGTGCAGTTGTGGCTTTTTTTTTCTTTTTTTTTTTGACATCACTTGGATTTTTTTTCATTGTTTGCTATGTTAATATTTAATTCTATATTTTCCCCCCATCTAAGATCACATAACGTGAGTGAAACACTGAACTGCAGAAGATACTATGTGGCACCAGAATGAAATACAAACACTGTCCCTACAATATGACGTCACAAACATGACGTCAACACAGTACATTACCAGGCAACGCGCCGTCGAACTATGCACAACACGATGCCATTGAATGCAATGCAGTGCTGTGCAGCAGAAAGCACAGTGAAGTCTAATGGAACAAGTTCTAATACACGAATGTGTACAAATAGAACAGTATTTTACTAACGCCTGCAGAATTTTTATGCATACCGGAAATGACCGAATGGTATGGCGGAAAGCAGAAATTACGAGACGTGTGCAAAACAAAAACAAAACAAAAAAAAAAACCCATACCTTTCTTCTGTTTCATCGACTTTGCCACCTCTAGGGCACTAACCCTACGCCGTTCACTCCGACTCCCCGTCCACGTCGTTCAGCATAAAGGGAGCCGAAACTGACATCACCGTGACGGCAGGGCATCTTGTACTGATTGATGAGGACGAGTGTGATGAATATGACCGTAGGAAGCACCGTCTGCGTCAGAGACTGCATGACAGGGCTGTACACTACGCTTGCTTGCCTAATACATGCTGCCGTGCTTGTCAACCGCAGCCCTGGAGCCCGCAATGTACAGGGGGAAGGCAGTATCAAGTCAACGTGAGGTAGCCCGCCAGAGGAGGACACCGCGCTACTGTCGAGCCACTTAGGTAGTGTTGTTTGGTGCCAACATGCGTAGGACATTACTTGCTAATCCCCACCACTAACACCCCACCCCCTACTAACGACAATGTTCGCTTAGTCGTGGAAAAGTGAGTGACCCCCACTTCCACCCTCGCCCTTTGGAGGGCATTACCAGGCCGTGCAACGATAGTCCACACGAAAACATTGCCAGTACCAACAACCTCGATACCTAACCCAGAACACACAGAGGTGGAAAGGGAACCGAAACTGACATCACCATGACGGCAGGGTATCATGTACTGATCGATGAGGATGAGTGTGATGAATATGATGCTAGGAAGCACCGTCTGCGTCGGAAACCGCATGGCAGGGCTGTACACTACGCTTGCCTGCATAATATATGCCGGCATCAACCAGGTTGTTGGTCAGAAAATGTAAGCAGCACTCTCTGAGACGCATCCATTAAGCAGATGAGATTCGTCTGTGTGGTCTCAGTCTACGCAAGTGAGCCCATAGCAAAATCAGCTCTGGGTAGAAAAAATCCCTCAAATTAATGGCTCTGATGAGAATCGAACCCACGACCGCCAAGCCAGGAATCAGCTGAACACGATGCTATGTGACTGGTAATGTAAATACTTTGTATTCCTCCGCCCCCCCCCCCCCCCCCCACTCTCATCAACATCATAGAGTTTTCATTATTATGATTATCATTGTGAATGTTGACCAAGTGGTAGATGCATTTCCTTACTTTGGGGGAGAGGGGGGGGTACACACTGTCCTACAATTTAGATGCTCATAACGTGAAGACATGCACGCTACATTGTTCAAGTGGCATCAAGTAATGCAATGGACAAATGACCCTGATGAAAAAAAAAATCAGAAAATAAATAAATGTGCGTTACCACGTTTAGTGGCAAGTGGCTATAGGAAGAAAGTTTGCCCCCATTTTGAATCAAAACTGGATGAAACGGCAACAGAGGTGTTAGGAATAAGCAGATGATAATAACCCCCACAGATTCCAAAGCAAACATCTTAAAAGATGTGTAATACTAACAAGACCTGAAAAAGAGGGGGGGGGGGGGGGGGGGATTCAGCGGTCTTAAAAAAAAAAAAAAGAAAGAATCGATAGAAAATGCAAAGGAAGGCTGGATCGACCAGCGTCAGGACATTGGGGGAAAAAGAGAGAAAACAATAACGAAAGGAAAGTTTTTAAGATTGTGAAGGATCTGCCATTAAGGAAAAAAAAGTCTAGTAAGCATCGTTCAGAACAAAAAACAGAAACCGCCTCAAACAGGAAGAAGACATCCTCAATAGGCGGACAGAATATTGCTCTGAACTCTATAACAGAAGACAGGGGATCTAAATGTGTAAACGGCATATAACTCATCAAATGAGAATGACAATCCGATATTCCGTGAAGAAATCATAGCTGCAAAAAAATTGCTGACACGTGGAAGGCTGCAGGTACCAACAACATCCTGCACAACTCTGGAAACATGGCGCACGGTGCTACAAGTTTGATCAGCTACGGCAGCAAAGCGATGCTCAAAATTGTTCTGAATGGTTTGCAAATGCAAGCAGAATCCTTTGTTGCTGAACAGGCTAAATTCTGCAGAGATAGAAGTACCTGCAGAGATAGAAGTACCTGCGAACTGATCTTTAATCGACGTAACCTTTGAGAAAAAACATCCCAAGCACAAAAAAGAGCTACACTACGTCTTCATAGACTTCAAAAAGGCATTCGACAGAGTTTTTTGAGGAGGCAATATGGGCCATAATTCAGAAATTCAGCATTGGTAAGAAGCTTATCAACATAAAATCGACAACTGTAATCGGAAGTGGTTAGTGAATTTCTCATTCTAGGCGCTATTGGAGAATGGTTCCATACTACACTTGGAGTTCGCCAGGGCTGCTTTCAGTCCCTTTCACTTTTAAAACATATTCGTGAAAACACATCAACGCGTTATAAACGGTGCACTTGAAGATCATGTGAGCGCAGTCAGCACTGGAGGAAGAATCATAACACGCGTTCAATTTGCTGATAAACTGATGGCCTAGCAGGCAGTGTACAAAAAACTCGCCAAGCTTGTTGAACGACTGGACGGAACATTAATAATAAGACTTGGCATGGACTAAGAACCGAGAATACCAAACTGACCGTCAACACTGATACAACTGTCCACGGTCAGAAGCTTGAAACTGTTCATGAATTCACCCACTGGGATCGGTCATCAACTGCAAGGGACTAAACCCAGAAATCCTCTATACGGCAGCAAAGACAACTACAGCACGGTCTAGATGATAACCAGTATGGAAAGACAAGAATATCCCCGTGAAACTCAAACTCCTGCGTACAGTGGTATGACGCATGTTTCTGTACAGCCGATGTGTATAACTTTGTCCAAGCGAAGGAATGAAATGTTACTGCAATATGCTATACTGAACAGATGCATTATCATATCACCAATCAACAAAGGCGTCAGACTATTAGGCATCATACGGGGCCATACGAAGATCGCCTGACATCAGTCAAGAAAAGGAAAGTACGCTGGTAAGGCGATGCAACAAGATCCATCGGCCTTGCTAAAAGAAAGAATCGTCCAGGTAACCTTTGGAGGAGAGAGACAGGGGGAAGGCTGTGGAAGAAATGGACTGAAGAGTGGTTGCTTAAAGCACTTAGATAAACCCACGCTTTGACCAAAGAACAAGAAGAATCTGACGAGTTGTTCTTCAGTATGGTGCCCACATGACTTCCCATGGAGTTAGAGAAGAAAGAGACGAAGAATCATATAGGCGTAATGAAATAGTGCATTCATTACAAAAATTGCATGCTGTATGTTGGTAATGCTAATGTTAACGAACAATCGTTTACTTTATGATGTTCATATCATACTAAATCGTCGTGTAAATTATGCCGTGGTTTCATAGATTTGTGTGGACAAATCGGCAAATCAAAGAAAAACAAAACAAAACAAAACAAAAAGGGACACACACACACACACACACACACACACACACACACACACACGTGGTTCTTACATAAATAACGACTGTTGCCAGCCTGTTTTCCGGAATGCTCCAGCGCCTTGTTGTCAATAACCTGGAAACATAACAACGAAACACGGAAATATCGTCAAAAATATATCGTCACTATCGTTTGTAATCTCTCTGCGTGCGTGTGTGTGTGTGTGTGTGTGTGTGTGGTCAAGCTGAGAAGTATCTTTAATGAAGGTTAAGCTTCACATTCACTTTGTGATAGATCTATATATTTTTCAGGCTCTTAGCATTTAGGTATGTTTTGGTTTGACAGAGTTTCACGCAATCACATATTCAAATTCAGATGGAAAACGTCAGATATAAGGAACCGTCTACTATTGCAGTAAACCACGATACTATATCGTCCAGAATTTCAGGGAGCAGTGGAAAATATTGTGGATCTAGTTCACAAGTTTTCACAACTGAAGTTTTCATCCCTTTCCTAGCCTCGGATTCACATACTGTTAAAGCGAGTGGACAAACAGGAACCTGCACCAAGATACAAACATTTAGTTCTCAGGCGACATTTAATCTGTCGAGCAAGCTTTGTTACAACTGGTTCAGTCAATTGTGCATACGCTAACAACAGACGGACAAACTGGCAGACGCGATTTAAAGCATAATCTCCGTTGCGTAATAAGAACTGGAATAAACGAGAATAAGCAGATGTACCAGTCGTCATCTTCTAATTTGTTCAAACGCCAATAAAAAAAATCCATGAATAAACGAGAAATAAACGGATCATGAACAAACACACATTTGCCTTCAGAAACAGCCACAAAAAGGAGGAGAGATGTGTGTGTGTGTGTGTGTGTGGGGGGGGGGGGGGGGGGGCGGAAAGACACCAAAGAGAACAGAGTATTTAGCTTTCAGAACTGCTGTGGAAAAATACTAAAAGTAATCGCGAGTATGATTTTACTGACAAAAGCAACTTTCCAGCGAGAGCAAAACCGGCACTCGACAAAGGGAGGTCATTAAGACGTTCACAACGTCTTGCGGGCGACAAAACTATACGTCTCATGAAAAAAAAAGTTTCATCGGATTCAGATTCTCTATTCCCACAGAAGTCATGGCTCCAGTGGAACAAAGGATAATAAATCATTTAACTCCCCAAAAGGCTGTATTTTCACCTGTTTTGTCAGTTCGTCTGTCTGTCTATGCAGAACTAATTTCAAAGCTGGTGGGGAAAGGGAATGTGGCCCACTGATGGAACCCATTGAAATAAGGCACTGATCCGTCGAGCGGATCCGGATGAAAGGGCGGATCCAGGATCATTTCAAACTTGGCAGAGGTCCCGTGCTGGTAGAGCGCCAAACTCGTGATCCTGGTGATCTTGGGGTTGCGAGTTCAAATCTCTGCTGAGCCGTTTCGGTAAGGGATTTTCCCTCCGAGTTTACCTTGGTTCTGACTCATTTTTCCGAAAAGCCCTTCGAATGTGACTATAAACTGAGGTTCCTTGTGTGAACGCACGCATTACATCTTCCACACTTGTAAATCTGAATTTACCAGCTTCTGTAAGAGGTCAGTCCGGCCGTTAATACAGATGACACGTTGCACATAGCATGCGTCCTGCGTGAGAAATCGAAAGAATGACAGGAGGGGAGTGGGTGGTGGTGCGCGGGGGGGGGGGGGGGGGGGTCCGAGTGGCCGATACTGACTGCATGACACAGAAAACGACGACCGAACATAGCGCCTGCCGGCAGCTCTCCAGTCGGCTCTGCCCAGGTAGGCATCCCGTTGTGTGAACGAGAGCGTGGATTGCAAAGCACTTAGCGCATGGACTCTACTCGAGGGTAGGCGCTATGTAAGTGTTCACTGTAATAACAGACAGATTGGTTATGGATAAAATATAAGGTTCCCTTTCGTTGAGATATTACCGCCTAGTAAGTTGTTCATTTGATACCATCCGTAAATCACATCGAAAACTCAACGGATGTTATCTGTACTTCCACAGAGCCAGCGCTACACGGAAATACCCCAGCGCGTACCACACTGAAAAAGACTTCATCCTCAACACACGAGAGACACAGGGGGTACAACATGATGGAACGTTCAGATCCATACTTGTGCTCGCCGAGTCGAATACCCAAGCTCTCATAGAGATTCCTCGCAGAATTAAACGGCCGAGAGCAACAAGCGCTACCCCGATCTTCGGCTGAGAGGGATGGGAGAGCTAGACTCTGGCCTGGCGCGAGGATGCTATCTCGCCGCGGCTCTCTCTCTCTCTCTCTCTCTCTCTCTCTCTCTCTCTCTCCCCCGAGCCTTTCAGAAGCAGAACGAGGAAGTCACTGACGGACAGAATGAAGGACGACCTACAAAATCTTTATCTTGTTGCACTTGATCAAGCACAGAGGGATATGAAAATTGCCGAGTGTCCCCCACACACACACACACACACACACTCTCCCCCCTTCCACGTCCGTCGTGAAAACCTTTACGACCTAAACTGTGGGAGCACGAACGTAGAGGTTAGTTATCATTTACATGAGCAAAGACAGAATTACTCCGATGCTTAACGGAAGGCTAAGCGGTGATTCTGTGCTTGCTCTTGTTTCAGTTTCAGCTTTAAGTCACTCAAAGATTGAAACCATTTACACCGAAGCGAAAGGGCAGGAGGGAAGGAAAGGACCAAGAAGAATGATTCGCTTGAGGAATGAAAAAAAAACAAAACGGCATGAAAAAGAGTACGACAACAAGGGGAAAGAGAGACAGACAAGAGACACACAGATGGACGGATGGGAGAGAGAGAGAGAGAGAGAGAGAGAGAGAGAGAGAGAGAGAGAGGAGAGAGAGAGACCTACTGAGACAGCGAGGCGCGAATCACACAGGAACGTTATAACGTTATTCCAACCACACTCAAGCGTTGTAATCTCGTGAGTTTGAATCCAGCAGTACTATTTACCTGAACAGGATCATAGTGCGAGTTGTGGTGTCCACCCAGCCCATAGTTGATAACCTGCAATGACAAAGAACACACACCTCTGTATTTTTTTTTTATTTCTTTTACCTATAGCCTGTCTGAGTATTACAACTAAGGTGTGGATTTAGGTACAATTAAGCGTATAACTGTCTTGAAAAACTCGGATATATATTTCTGTCTTTGCTGCTACTGCTGCTGTTGAAATCGTTACTACAGAAGTCGCTGCTACAGCAGTTCACCCTTTCGCTACAATGGCAATATCTACTAGTGCCGTCAATGCTACCGTTTCAGCTTTTTTTTTTTTTAATGCTGCCGCTTCCGCTGCTTTTACAACTGAGTGTTAATCTTATCATTGTCATCATCATCACCATCACTATTCAATGTACGAGTTGTAGGAGTGTCGTGGCTATACATCTTGCCACCACGAAGACTAGCCTACTGCAGCTACTACTACCAACAACAGCGTTGTTGTTGCTGATGCTAGACCTGCAGCTACTATGATCACTTCAAACATGAGCGATCGTTATTGCGGAACAATGATGATGTACTTGGTCAAATCTATTTCACACACACACACACACACACACACACACACACATACACACAGATAGATAGATATTACATACGCACGCGTACAAATATACGAATGCACACGCGCGTATACAAAACACGTTCGTTCTCTGTCTGTCTGTCTGTCTGTCTGTCTCTGTCTGTCTCTCTCTCTCTCTCTCTCTCCCCTCTCTCTCTTTCACCTGGAAGCCCTCACTGGCGCTAGGACCATCAGGCAGTCGTTCTTCCACTTCCAGCCAAGTGAAAGTCCTTCACCCGCTGAGACATCGCGGACACCAGCTCGTTCTCCGAGTCGTGAATCCAGCCCCTGGAAATCGCGGTCAGAAAGACTGTTAAAGACCTTAGCCACGTAAAGGCCTACTTGTTTTAGGCCGGGTCTATTCGTTTGTTTGTTCACCTTTCATCAAATTCACGCTGACTCAATCGACTGGCGGTGCACTGAAAATTGGCCCCCAGGACAAACTGAAAAGAAAGGGCGGATTCAGATTTTTTTTTTTCTTCTTCTTTCCTTTCGCATTGCAAGGATATTTTTCTCTTTCCTCCCCCCCCCCCCCGCTCCCGCCCATTTTTTTTTTTCTTTTTGTAAATTTCTTTAGAAATTATGCACGGAACTTTCTAAGAATAAGGCGGGGTGGATACAGGACATGATGGAGGAGAGTAGGGGTGGGCGCTTATTTGCGCGCAACATTTACGCAGATTTTTAGTTACACAACCTGTGTCCAATGATGAAAAGAACACATTTCGTAAGACTGTGTGTGTGTGTGTGTGTGTGTGTGTGTGTGTGTGTGTGTGTGTGTGTTCGCTCGCGCGAAGTCAATGCAGGCTATTATATGAATCCCAAAACCTACAACCGCCACCGAAGTGCACCAGTACCAATGAAAAAAGGAATATAGGTGATTAAAACCATTTTGATGTCTCTGTGATAAATCTTAAATACATGTTAGCGAACCGCCAAGAGAAGCGTGGACAAACGAGTCACAAGACGACGCGTTTCGACCTCTTAGGTCTTCTTCAGGCAAGACACAAACAAATAGGACAATGAAAATGAACGACTTTGTCACTTAGCTTCGATCTCTTCAGCGCAACGCAGTCTCTGTGATAGTTTTTTTTTTTTTTGGACATGGGTCAATGAGTATATCATGGGATTCCCGAGTAGAATATGAACGAAGTTAACGGGACTATGCGACTTTTCCAGGTGCCTCCGCTCTCCCGAGTGTCATCCTAGCTCTTTGTGCGCTAATGTGTCTATACCGCTGCAGTGAGGCTCCACACTTCTGCCAGTATCTTGCATTATACCAACACACGTTTCGTCATAGTCTTATCAAGGAACTTATCCAAAACGAGCGAGGTCGTAGAGACACGAAGGCCACACCACCGATCTTATCTTTGGTTCAGCGGCGTCAAAAATCACTCGAGCGCCAGTCACGTTCAGGCAGTGAGAACGTTAAGCAGACAGCACACGTAAAAAGACTGAAGAGTTGTCATGGCTAGTACAGAAAGCTCTTTGCAAATTTGAAAACCCGTATTGACGTTACAAGCAAAGTTTCAAAGTCAGGTGACTGCATTCGGAAACTGAAACACATCTGGGAAAAAAAAAAATCAGTAAGTCTGCCAATGAACAGGGACAAACAAACAAACGAAAACACGACGCGTTTCGACATCTTAGGTCTTCTTCAGGCAAGATAAACAACATTCAGGGCAATGAAAAATTAATTTGAGTAGGTAAGTGTTTGCGGGATCTTCCTTTTCATTGTCCTGAACGTTTACCTTGTCTGAAGCAGACCTAAGACGTCGAAACCCGTCGTGTTTCATCTTGTCATTTGTTTGTCCCTGTTGTTCGCGGACTCGCTGATAATTTTTTTCAAGATATATTTTTTCCACGCATTTTATTCAGGTAATATCAGAGCTCACATGTGCGCAGAAAGAAGAAAGTGCGCGGAGATTTTTGCACATATGTAATAGGCATATCCATACATGATACATACATATTCTAGACACACAGCGAAAAGTAGAGGGGAAAAAATGAATGGTGGTAAAAGTTGTCGTGCACCCACACAGGGCAGTCAACAGAGCTTCTTCTTTTCAAAAACTGTCACAAAGTTGAAAGATTCTCTTCAGAACAATCGGAACACAGCGACATGAGTCTACAAACACTGACTTTAAAACCAATTGAAGACTAGTGAATATTCGAACAGCTAGTATGAAAAAGGGCATAGACGAGTTTGAAAGGTTTTAAACCCTATTCAGACTCAAGCCTATACCTGAAGAGAGTAGCCATACAACATTCACACACAAGTATCACACTAAAGAATACTATTTCATAAGAACCTTTAAAAAGAATTCCACATCTAACTGCCACAATGTTCTTTGTCGTTTTTTTTTTTCCAAGTTGCACCAGTATACAGAGATTTGTTTCCAGGCTTTATAGACGCACAACGCAACGCTGAAAGAACACATTGTCATTTTTCCATGACATAAATAATTCAAATATAAACCCATACAGTAAAAAAAAATATGACCGCCATGGGTGGTTGCGTAGGAGATAATTGTAGCATTTAGACTGGATGACAATAGTCTTTAAATCGTGGATAGGGCAGCCCGCGCGCACATACATACACGCACGCACGCACGCACGCGTGCGCGCGCGCGCGCGCACACACACACACACACACACACACACACACACACACACACACACCACCCTCGTAAAACACAAAGTGGTTCTGACACATTAACACCTGTATTACATCGAGTAAGTTAGTTATTGCGGGCAGGTGAGAGATTATATTACGCTCAATATAAGTCAAAGAGCTACAAGTATGACGTAAAGAGAATATATTGTGGACGTTGCACGATGGCGGGTATATAAACTTACGCCGTAGCTGAATAAAATATATTGACAGATGGCACTTAGTTCACAATAAAATGTATTTATGGACATATTAAATCTGGCCTTCTTGAAACATGTTAACAGGATGTTGTTTTATTGAAAGCTGCTGCTGCTCCTCTCTCTCTCTCCTCTCTCTCTCTCTCTCTCTCTCTCTGTGTGCGTGTATGTGTGTGTGTATGTGTGTGTGTGTGTGTGTGTGTGTGAGTGAGTTGGTGAGAGAGAGAGAGGGAGAGAGAGAGAGAGAGCGATATATTGCCTGCTACCGTCGTTAAAACCTGAACATGGACATATATCTTTCACAATATGATTATGCTTGCAGTTTGAAGACTTCGCCTTGGAGGGTGTAGGTGAAAAGAATGGCTTTACCAGATCTCTCTCTCTCTCTCTCTCTCTCTCTCTCTCTGTGTGTGTGTGTGTGTGTGTGTCTGTGTGTGTGGTGTGTGTTCAAAATCGTTTCAAAATCCAAAATGGTATGCGACTTTTGTTCACTTCCAGAAAGGTTTCGACTCTGTGATTAGGAAAAGCCCTCGGATTACGAATATTGGCATGAAAACACACACACACACACACACACACACACACACACACTCACACACACACACACACACACAGAGTAGTAGCGTGTATGTGTGAAAATGATGCATGCTCGGACCATCGTTTTTTTTTTTTCATGAATGTTCGTTATTCTCACTTCTTAAACAAATTAGCCATACACATCAAGAAATAAGTGGCAGACCTAATGTACACATGATCTGAAACGTGAATGGAATCTTCCCGATGGATAATTCCACAAATGTTTAGATTTCGTTTCTTGCGTCTTATTTTAAAATACAGAGTCAGGTGAAAGCAGACTAGTCATAATTAAAAGCTGACACTGTTAAAAGAAAAATGCGTTAGAAGGCATTGCCATCTGTCTAGATTCGTAAATTGGTTGTATGGTAACACAGAGGTAAGAGTGGCGTTTTGTTACAATTTCTTTTACTGTTGCTCAAAACTAAGCCAAATCGTAGAACACGGTGATAAGAAACGCGTAGAAACTGGGGAAAAAAAACGTTTACGTTTCAATCCAAACAAACAAACAAAACTCAATTCATCTGAATCACTGACACGTTGGATACTTCGTGATACTTAAACATAAGCGATGTAAACATTTGTAGCAGAAATGTGGAGAACTTTTTTTTCTTTGTAAAAACGAAAGTAAAAAAAAAATTTTCCAGACGTTCGTATCTAAGCTTTTCCTACGAATATTCAGCTGCATCCAATTTTAGCAAATATAGTGTATGGGAAGCAAGCAGATTTTTTTTTTTCTGTAAACGCACGCACTTTCAGGAAATTTTAGATAAATATCGAATCTTTCAAGAGACTACCTGAGTATTCAGGCTACATATCACTGCAGCATCGTTAGATAGGAAAGAGGATTTTGCATTATTCGGTCAATGCGCTAGGTATGGAACGACTTTTTTGCTTTTTTTTTAAAGTTAAAGACAGATTGATTTGTATTAGGGACCGAACTGACATTCTTCTCATATAAAAGAACACGAAAGTTGCCAACAGGTCGTTTCTATAGCTGTTACTGGTTACAAGCAGACTGTACAAATACCGAGCAGCAGTAACAAACAAAATGGCACCAGATCTGACTTGGTCAGATTTCCAACCGGAACAGCAGGTCTCTCAGTCCCGGCACTATAGAGTGGATAGCAACACGCTGGTAGATAACATCAGTCCGCTTCCGAAATCAGAAGCAACAGAAGATCGGTACAACTTTTTACATCATGTGAATTGTATCAGTACAGCGCTTGCTGGGGGGAAAAAGCGAAATCTTGTTTACAGGTTAACCTCGAAAGCGAACTGAGAGCAAACAACTGGCGTTACGGGTGGCCTACTTTCGTAGCAAGTAAAGTTGTAGAATGAAAAGGCCAGTGCCTGGTGTTCACTAATCATATGCATTCCAGTTGGTTGGAGTTTACTGGGATGCTTTCTTCTTGTTTATAATGACGATGGTTTTACACTTGTTCGATTGAACCAGAATACGGACCGTGCCTGCACAAGTCTGATGATTTACGATAGTGTTCTGACTTAATGTTGTGCCTGGTTGTTTATTTATTTATTTTTTTTTTTTTAGTCGTTGAGACACACTCGCCCACGTCAGCAAATGAGTGTATCTGTCGACAACAAAATCAGTGTAGGCCTCTCTCTCTCTCTCTCTCTCTCTCTCTCTCTCTCTCTCTCTACTCTCTTCACACTGATCCGTTCGTGAGACACCACAAATTCTGTGCCTTTGCGGTTCTGTACCCGACCTCGTACCCATCTGAAATTACATATGTAAAATGAATAATCAAAACAAACGATTTCGTTTTTTTGGCGTTTGTAAGTTTATGACTAGAATTAAACCAAGTGACCATGCATTGACCGGGAGGGAAGGTTAATTTGGGCACAGTTTACGTCATATCCGTCTTAAAAGAATAGAATTTGTCAACGCCTGAATAAATAAATCAAGTAGAAAAAAAAAATAAATCGATGGATGAATATTCAAACGAATAGAGTACGTAAATGTGTGAATAAATGAATAAAATCTTGATATCCCCCCTCCTGAAATCATGGGAACTTTCGATTTTCGTGATTAATCTATTACTTTAGTACCTTTCATGAAGGCTTAATTAAAGGAAAATCAGTGTTAGCACATCAGAATCTTTTTCTAAACACTGACTATAATGCCATCTATCAAATCATAAATCTCTCTCTCTCTCTCTCTCTCTCTCACACACACACACACACACACACACACACACACACACACACACACACACACATACATATATATATATATATATATATATATATATATATATATATATATATATATACCGTTAAAGATTAAAAATGTTATATTGACAAATATCATTATTTTTTGTTAGCATTATTATATCATTAGTGTTGTTGTTGTTGCTGTCATTGTTATCCAATCAATTTATTTAATTCATTCGTTAATTAATTTCCGTTTTAACAATGTTTTAAAATTCCAACATGCAATGTATCCATAGACATTAATATCTACTATTAAAATTATCATCAACATGATGAATATTTATGAATATTTCAATTACTATCATCAGTCTCGCCATCAGTATTATGAACTTCATCATTGCTACTATACCAGTAATCAAGTGCTCTCGCCTTGCCAGTGACGTGTTGTTTAAAGGCCTCGATTTCACGACGGAATATTGCGTCATGAACAAGGGAGATAAACGGACTAAGGGACACAATCTCCTGCTTGTAGCGTTGGAAGGGGCAGCTCAGGGATCTCCTGTACCTGCAGCGATGGAAATGACGAATCTTGTCCTGCAACACACGCAGCGCAACGTATTGGAAATTTATTAACTATTGCATCGGCACCAAGAGATGTATTTCTTTTTGTTTTGGTGCGTGCGTGCGTGCGTGCGTGCGTGCGTGTGCGTGTGTGTGTGTGTGTGAGAACACAACGCGTCTCTCAGTACATTTACAGTATTTTAGAGTTTACATGATTAGTTACCGGCTGCGGGAGCTTTGCAGGCATTTGAATGAACTTTGTATACCCCGATAGTGCTGCTTTCCTGTGAAAGGCTGTTTACCCACAGTGTGCCAGAAAACACATCGACAAACACTTCAGCTTCCCCTGCCTTACTAGGCTGCTCACTGCCATCGATGGCAATAAAGGCATTGTTGACGATGTATTCCGTTTCCTTCTCATATATTTTTTACCATACCTTTTGACACTTGCTGCTGTTGAGTTTTCCTTGTGCAGAAATTTACAGAGAGAGAGAGAGACAGAGAGACAGAGACAGAGAGACAGAGAGAGAGAGAGAGAGAGAGAGAGAGAGAGAGAGGAGGGTTGTCGCTTGGTTTGTGGTATTTCATTCTTCCTGAAAGAATTCGCTTTTTCTCGCTCAAATGTGTGCCTGTGGTTCCTTGTATCTAGAAAAGCTTCTTTTTCCTGTGCGGCCTTTTTCTCATAATTCGTTCGACTATAATGTTTCTCGACTGTTTTAATTCATTTCGCTGGGGGCACAGGATATTATTGCCTAAAACACAGCTTTCTTGCATTTCGAAGAAAGTGCACTTGTTATCATTATCCGTTACGCTGGTGATATTCTGTTACGTTAGAAAGAGCTCAATCTCACTCCAGTCAGCACGCTCGTAGGCCCTACTTATGTTTTTTTTTTTTCTCTTTATCCTCTCAGATCTGTGCTGATTTATCACTGGCGGTAATTAAAAAAGACTGGGCATGGGATCAGTTCGACAGCTATCAATGCGAGTATTCCAGTTACTATTTGATACGAAGACGGGAGAAATTAGCGTTAAGTCCAGCCCTCTGATTTGGTATATCGGGTATTCTTGTTACCCTTTCATCGTCAGAAGGGAACAGAAATGCAGCACTGTACTCTTATTTCAAATGTCTGTTGCTTGTTACAGATACCTATCATTTTTTTTTTTTTCCAACAGGTGAACGGGCATCCAGATCACCTGTATTTAGCAGTCTCTCGTTGAAATCTCGCAATGAACGTAACTATTCAGTTTTCATCGTTTGGATCATCTGGCAAGTCTACGCTATCAACAGTTCATGCTACATTTGTACGTTGAATTTAACAGAATGTGACTGTAGATTCTGGCGGTGTAATGGTATCTAATTTTGTTCATGTATGTTGGTAGCTGTTTGAATTTTGTCTCCTACAGCAATCGTTTCGTAAAGTGGGCGATAATAATGATTTAGCAGCTTAGGCAAATTACACCGGGACACATGTGATGATTGAAAAAGACAGACCAGACCAGACCGAGACTGGGACAGAGGCAAAAAGAGACACAGAGAGATGGAGAGAGAGAGAGAGAGAGAGAGAGAGAGCCAGAGGAACAGAGATAGAGACTAACGTATAGAGAGGAGACGATGATAGAGACTGAGTGAAAAGAGGGAGACAGACAGACAGACAGACAGACAGAGGACAGAGGGAGGAAAGGAGAGAGGGAGGGAGGGAGCCATGGACACACACAGCGGAGGGAGAAAGGGAGGGAGGGACAAAGACAGAGAGAGAGAGAGAGATGAGGGACAAACAGAGAGAGAGAGAGAGAGATTTGATATATCGGATATTTTTGTTTTCCCCTCCCATCGCCAGAAGTGTAAAGAAATGCCTCAACTGTATCTTATTTCCAACATCCGTTGCTCGTTACAAATACACGATCTTTTTTTCCCAGTAAAGTGAATGGCACCAAAAGTACCAGTATTTAGCAATTTTCTCGTTGAAATCTTGCAATGAACGCAACTCTTCAGTGTGTTTTCATCGTTTTGGATCATTTGGCAAGTCTGCGCTTTCAACAGTTAATTTTACATTTTAGATCGACTTAAACAGCATATGGGAGTGCAGATTCTGACGGCGCACGTGGAAATGTATTCCAATTTTTTTTTTCATGTTTTAACTGTTTAAATTTCCGTCTCCTACAGCAATCATTTCGTAAAGTGGGGA
>JADBJO010004196.1:173143-174400 GCA_016801955.1 Conus betulinus | reverse complement strand
CTCCACCAGCTCCTGTCCAGTCTACTAGATCAGCACGCCCCAGCCACCCGCCGCCAGATCTCCAGCCGGCCTCCCTCACCCTGGTTCACCTCCGTCGGACCTCAGCTGCTGCAGGCTAAGCGAGAATGCGCCAAGCAGAGCGTTGCTGGCTCAAAACTGGACTACATGTTAATAAACAAATTTTTTCGTTATGCCAATAAGCTACTTACAACATTCTGGACAGTGCCAAATGCTGTTTTCACAGTGCCAAATCCTAGCCTGTAGTACATCCGGACAACTGTTTACTGTAACCAATACTCTACTTGGCAAATTAAAGTCCACACCACTGCCCTCCTCAATCCCTGCGACAAAACTCCCCAGCGTTTCTCTGATTTCCTCTATAGTAAAATAATCACTATTCGCCATAATCTGGACTCTCATGTTGCTCCTCCCCCTTCTGTTCCTGATCCTTCCTTCTCTGGCACTCAGTGGTCTGAATTCCACTCTGTGTCGGTAGAAGAGGTCTGCAAAATCTTGAAGCAAGTCACAGTCAAGACATGTGAACTTGACCATCTCCCTCATCCCTTCTTACCTGCTGTCTAGACGATCTCTTCCCATACTTTACATCCATTATCAATGACTCTTTGCAATCAGGTTGTTTTCCCACTCTCTTCAAATCTGCAGTCGTCAAACCTCTCCTGAAGAAGCAAAAACTTAGATCCTAAAAATCTCAAGAACTACAGACCTGTCTCTAATCTCCCATTTCTTTCCAAACTGATTGAAAAAGTTGTTCTCGCCCAACTGTCTGAACATCTCTCTGTAAACAATCTCTTGTGCTCAAACCAGTCAGCCTACCGGGCTGGCCACAGCACCGAGACAGCGCTTCTCAAATAGCAAACGATCTCCTCACAGCTGTTGATGGAAACAAAATTTTTCTTCTCTCTCTCCTAGATTTGTCTGCTGCCTTTGATACAATAGATCACTCCATCCTTCTCTCAAGACTCAACACTTCTTTTGGTCTTTCTGGTTCTGTCCTTTCCTGGTTCTCTTCATCTCTCTGATCGCACGCAAACTGTTTCAGTGAAAGGTGTTAAGTCACCACCAAGAGCACTTCAGTTTGGTGTCCCTCAGGGATCTGTCCTGGGACCGGTTTTGTTTGTGTGCTACACCACCCAGCCTCTCTCAGCCAACACTCTCTCCTTCACCATAGCTTTTCAGATGACAACCAGCTGTATATCTCTGCCCATCTCAGTCAGCTTCATGAAATAATCCTCTTCT
>JADBJO010004196.1:168143-170643 GCA_016801955.1 Conus betulinus | reverse complement strand
AAGCCGTTGTAACCGTCTATGGATGTCCAGTTCTGTCGCAGTGCCATGGCGAGACTGTCTCCTGTGAGATGGAGCCCCTAGCACTGGTCTGTCACTACCACACAGCCACCTGCGTACATTTCCGTACAGGGGGATTTTTCCCTCGTAGTTAACATTGGTTCTGACTCCATTCCCCTTACAGTCCTTCGAATGATACTATAAACCGAGGTTCCGTGTGTGAACGCACGCACATCATCTTGCACACACGTAAAATCCTGTCACAAACTTTCGGAAGAGAAGGCCAGTTTGGCCGTTGGTGTGGATGACACGTTACACACATAGCATGCATCTTCCCCGAAGTTGGGAGTATGGCTGCCTTAATGGCAGGATAAAAAAAGGTCATACACACACAAGTGTCAGTATCTTCAACTCGATGAAGGTGGACACTCAAAGAAAGAAGTACACTGGACTCGACATTATTCGTGAACCAACAGTAAGTTTGGATATCCGCCCTGTGTGAGCCTAGCTGTTGTACTGCCGAGTTTGTCCGCTTGTCTCTACCTGACCGCCAGATGCACGCTTCAAGCGAGATGCACGCTTCTGCCGAACTCACCTGTATGCGCAGCATCCGTGCGCCATGGCAGTTGTCCAAAAATGTGGTAATGAGGCGGATTCGTGATGGGATTCAGTCACCGATTCTTACGTTGCAGTGGTTTGATGAAAGGAGAAAAGGAAACAAAAATACTAGGACTCGTACAGACGAGGATTTCCTTCCTCGCCAGTATTGAAATGCACACAGTGTTCTCAGTATGTTGGAAACCGGCGATAATGTTATCCATAGGTTTTTTTTCTAATGTGTGTGGGGTTGTAGTAGAAGTAGTAGTAGTAGTAGTAGTAGTTGTTGTTGTTGTTGTTGTTTCGTTTTCTTCTTTAAAAAAATAATTCTATGTTTGCATATTTCATTCCCAAAACCGGAAGTAATTACATAAAAACTAATTTCTCACACCGATTGCTGAACAGGACTGTGAACTAGAGTAAAAAAAATATCAAAAACACTCATCATGTAATTACACGCTCAGTCGCACAGATCAGTTCCCGTCTGACGTTCATTAACAACACAGTAATAAAAGTGGAAACCATATGTAAATGTACCTGGATCGGAGGCGATGATGGCTGGCCAGACGTGGACAAAAGCCTTCAACAACAGGTAGGCCCCATTCGGATGAAGAGAGAGGTCTAGGTATTTTCTCAGTGGCAGCTGCAAGAAGTCTTGTTCTCGACGGGCGAAATACCTGACCCAGCACAGAGTGTTATATGATTCAGGTCAACTACATAAGAAATGTGGATGGAGAGGTGTGTGTGTGTGTGTGTGTGTGTGTGTGTGTGTGTGTGTGTGTGTGTGTGTGTGTGTGTGTTCCAAATTTAACGTCTATCCACTCTAGGTGATATCAGACGGGGAAAGACACCACCCCATCAAACCCAAAACCACCAAGCAAACCAAACCCTAATGATAAAACTAGAAAACTGCAAATGGTTTTGATGTGGGGGAGAGAAGAGTGAGAGGCATGGGACGGATGGAGATGGTCCTTCGTATATGTTAAGTAGCTATATGATTGACTCACTCAAAAGTAACCTCATTACTATGAGATGATAATAAATGTGAGAAGCTACAAGTACTTAGTATTGGACTCTTTGAATAAGAAATAAAGAAATCATAGGTTTAATACAGGTGGTTGAAAAATATTTCTAACTGTATATGTCGAAAGCATGGGTATAAATTGTTTGATAGCGGCGCATAAAAGAATATGATCAGGTGTGATGTTTTGTCCACAAACGGCATTTTCACTGAATTTTGTTGTAAAGCATATCGG
Source organism: Conus betulinus (assembly GCA_016801955.1). Lineage (NCBI taxonomy): Eukaryota > Metazoa > Mollusca > Gastropoda > Neogastropoda > Conidae > Conus > Conus betulinus. The sequence continues at coordinate 168,793 of JADBJO010004196.1, read as the reverse complement.
CAGGCCGATATGCTTACGATATATGCATGCGGATGAAAGTTACTGTAAAAAAGAAAACTCCATTACGTATGATAAACCCTACAAAAATGTGTATCAAAAAAGCGCTCGACATGACAGGGAACACCCTAGGGATGTAATGGGTTTCCCTAATTAAATCCTCCCTCCCACTAACTAATACTAACACGCACTACAAAACAGACACAAGCAAACGAATACAGGTGCACAAACAGCCAATTTTATTTACAGTCACTCCCACAATCATTCACAATCACCCAACAGCACATATACCTTAACTTCCACTTTACAACCCATGAGCACTCAAAGGACAGGCATATAAACCCCAGCAAATTCCTTCGCCACAGCACCCAAGTGCACAGCGGTCAAGCACAGACCCAACTCCGGTGCATACAAACACCAGCCAATAACAACTGCCCTCCTGTCGCTGGGAATCTCAAGGGATCCCGACCCACCCAGAGTCCAACTCTAGACAAGGGACACACACTGGCGGAATCACACGGTAACCAAGGGCTGGACTGCCAGGCAATTAGACAGCGCCACCCACCCTTGGTGCCCATGCGATACCCAGCCGCTCAAGACCACCTGACCAACCTCCGCTGGCAATTTGCTCACCCAGGAGCACTTATTTAACA
>JADBJO010004196.1:155643-163143 GCA_016801955.1 Conus betulinus | reverse complement strand
TATGGTCCCCTGCTCTCTGTCTCACCGTGTCTATGTGTGTTTTGCGTGCGTGCGTGCGTGCGTGCGTGCGTCTGGATGCGTGCGCGTGCATCATCTCGTTACCTGTCTTTATTACCGTGTGTATTATTTATCGACGATATCCTTTCTGTTTAGTTCATACCATGTGTTCCTGTAGTTCTACTGTGCTCTCCTCCCTCCCTGTGTGTGTGTGTGTGTGTGTGTGTGTGTGTGTGTGCGTGTGTGTGCGCGCGCGCGCGCGCGCGCAATTAAGTTCGCTGGTTTATTTGCGTGTATTTTAGTATATAGGAGAAGCGTGCAAACGCGCGCGCGCGCGCGCCTGTGTGTGTGTGTGTGTTGTGTGTGTGTGTGTGTGTGCGCAGCGCGCGCGCGCGCGCGCGTGTGTGTGTGCGCGGCGCGTGTGCGCGCGTGTGTGCGTGTGTGTGTGTGTGTGCGTGTGTGTGTGTGTGTGCGCACACGCGCGGGCGCGTGTGTGTAAAGCTCTTTTTCTTTACTGATATATAATTACTGTGTATCACATTTTCCTCAGTCCCTGTTTTGTCTGTGCGAGTCAAAGCTTGTTTCTATTTTTTTTTTGTTTATGTAATTGATAGCTGTATAGGAGGAACTAGCCATATTCAGTTCTCTTCTTATCAGATTTTCTTCAGAAATGCTTCCTTTTTGCGATGTAGATACTGTATTGTTTACTGAATTTCTAAATCTAGCGGGTTAATCGATATTCATTTCTTAACGTATGACTTAGGTGACATTTTAGTTGTTATCTATGTTTTATTTTCACGTAAGGAAAATGTGACTGAAAGTAATTCAATTTCTTCCGTCATCAAAGACAATCTTTCCAGGCGGGCGGCTGAACAGATGGTGGTGGTGTTAGTGGTGGTGGTGGCGGCGGCGGCAGTGGTGGTGGTGAAGGGTACTGTTGATGGATCAATGACTGTTTCGTTCATGGCGTTTTGCGCCCAGTGGAGAGCACTACAAAGCACTACAAAGCACACTGACGTTGGAGAACATATAGCCGGTAAAACAAAGAGATTGGTACGAACACTGCCGGGAAAAACAAAGAGACCTGGGGTAAGACAGAACTGGGTGAGAGGGCGGGGAAGGGGATGGGGGATTGAGGAGGTGGGGGGGGGGGGGGGGGGCACAGACCTGGGGGCGGTGGTGGCGGTGATGCTCGTTGTTATAGTTTAATAAAGAACACAGCGTGGTGCTCCCTCTGTCTACACTGTTGTGTTAGTCTGCACAGCCGGCGGAACTCAATGCGTGGTCATTTTGTTGAAAAGGTTAGCATCGCGTTGTGAGCGTCCCTTGCGATGGGACGAATGAAACGCGCTGATGTGAACAGTGACGTGTATGATTAACAAGTTTTGTCAGTCAGTGTACCCGCCGACACATTTAGCTATTGTCAACCTGCGCTGTACGACAGATGGACATCTGAAGTGACGAGTCCGAGTGTAAACTTGCGAGTGAAAGTAACTCTCCCCACACACACACACACACACGCACGCACGCGCATGTGCATGCACACACACACACACACACACACACACACGTTTGCACGCTTTCCCTACACATTTATTAAAAGACGTACACAGACCAACGAACTTTATTTACGCACAGAGAGAGAGAGAGAGAGAGAGAGAGAGAGAGGAGAGAGGCAGAGACCCAAACGTAGCGTCTGTCATAGTAAACGTACATCTCAAACGGACTTCGGCATCCCAGTTAAACCCGACCGTTCGAGATAGACCGTGATCTGTTCGAAACGGACAGTTAGTATTCTCCAACCAATCAACGCTCAGCATTGAGCCAACACCCAAGGCACAAGGAAAAATGGCGTCGTCGTCCAGCAAGGCGGTCAGACTGTCCGATTCGGAGACCAAACATTTTGATTGAATTGTACCAAGGCCATGATGTGCTTTGGAATGTCAACTCAAAAAAATTATAAGAATCTAAATATTCGAGAAAAAGCTTCGTATTCAATTGTACAGTCCTTTGAAGCGGCATGTGGGATCAAACTCAAAGGTTTTAAAACTATCGTGAAGCACTCCGTCCGTTCAACACTGACTGGTCGGACCGCACAGGTTCAAAAACGTTTCGTCTCAACTGTACGGACGAAAAGACTCGTGTGTCAGCAGCATGTGGTATGAACTAAACAGAAAGGATATAGTTATACACACCGTAATTCAGACATACAAGATGATTAGAAATACCGTCTCTCACATACACAAGAGAACTAAAAACATCAGTTAAATGCCTACATGAAAGGAACAAATACATATGTAGACAAATACATTACACAGGAAAACGACTGACTTACAAAGGTACGTCAAGACCCCGATCGTGGTACGACTGAAGACGCGTCATCAGACTTACTTCCCTTTCTGCCAGCCGTTCCAGTTTCTCTGATGAAGTAAACACTTCCGCTAAAGCAGACGACAGCAACAAAGCCGCCAAGCATGTCGCTTTGTTCACAAGACCGAGCACATGACCGTAAAAACTTCCACTGCATCCAAAGGTAAACAATCCCTTCATCGTCATGCAGTTGCTTGTCTCGCTCGCTCTCGCTCTCTCTCTCTCTCTTAAGGGATTCAGTTTAACTAGAGTAATTCAGAGGCGTAATTTGGTCCAAGCTGGCGTAAAACACATGGGCAAGAGTGTAGTCTGTACGACTGGTGTACACTGCTCAGCTACTTTTAACGTCCAGTTTCAGCGTAAGGTGACAAACACTATGTGCTCAAAGAGGATGTGGTCCAAGGCCTTTTTTTCATTTTAAACTGACGTTTTTTTATATATTTCTCATGATCAGAAGTCTGCATGGGGCTGGCGTCACGGAACAGTCGCAGTCTGACTGAACAGATTTCCAAGGCATATTGAGCTACATCTTTTTCGTTTGACTTCGGAAATCAACGTCATAGGACGCGAAGGCAACACATAAAAAGCAAACAAACAAAACAAAAAACAAACAACAACAAAAACCTGACGACGAGAAAAACAGAGCCAAACTACGATTTTTTCAAGATGGTTTTTAAGACATTTCGCACCGACAGATGCATGGACCGCAAAAGTGATTAGGAGAGACACGAACGTGAGGGAAAGATAAATCAGTTAAGTGAAATGAATTAGTAAACATTATGCTTGAAGATGTTCATACATAGTCAGCAGAGACCTCGAGGGAAAAAGTAAGTGTCCGAACAGTTGGAGTAAAACCGTGCAAAGTCCAAATTTAGATGATGCCCCTCCTTGCGTCGACGTAATTGATTGGCGCACTCACAGACGGAATAGCTTCCTTATTTTTTTTTTTTTTTTTTTGAGAACGTTAACGAACGAGACTGACTTTTTTTTTTTTAAACGCCATCTAAAGTGTATTTTCAACAAAGGAATTGGGTATAAGATAAAAGGTATAATAAGATGGCTGTTTTGATTTGAAAATGTTATTCGTTCACTGCACGACGCTGACCGTTCATACTTTTTGACAGAATACATATTTTCCGAATAGAGATGCTCGTTTCATAAATCATCGGCGACGCAGGCTTTGTTCGGTACGATATAATGATTCTCTCTAACAGAGACATAACTTGCCAGAAAAATGTACCATGCGTTAGTCGACAGGACTCAAATAACATCAAAACAGGTGTTGGGGATAAGTTAGCACTGAATGCCTTGAATATTCACGTTTAAAGCCTCCGAGTTCAGCGTGTGGTAAAAGAGAAAAAGTGTCCTCAAGTTTCAGGAATTTTCCTGTTCACACTACCACGCCATACTTCTCACGCACACGTAAAAATCTGCACGATGTGGCCGTGTTCGCACGTGTATCACGTGAGGGCGGGGAAGTGTGCACGAGATGAAAAGAGAGGAAAACGTCAAGCCGAGGCGCTCGAAGCGAGTTGGTGAACCTTGAGAAGGGGGCGTGGCTTCTTCGCATTGATCAGTATCATTCTTCCCCCATGCTGACTGACAGCCTCCCCCCCCCCCCCCTCCACCCCATCCCATCCCACCTCTCTCTCTCTCTCTCTCTCTCTCTCTCTCTCTCACACACACACCTGTGCTCATAGAAAATTCCGTCACAATTCATTTTCATTTTGTTTGCCAGCTCCATAGTTCACAAATAAGCAGTACATGCATAGAAGGGTTTCCACAACAACAAAAAGAAGAAAAGGAAGAAGAAGGAAAAGGAAAGAAAGAAAAATGAAAACAAAGGAGAGCAGTAGCATCTTGATTATTCTGCACCATGAATTAGACACACACACACACACACACACACACACACACACACACACACACACACAAGTGTGTTCTTTGTATGGGCAAATCCCATCTTTATATTTGCTTTGATTGAAATCGTTTGTTTGTTTGTTTTGGACGTTTCGTGGAACCCACTTTGAAACGATCTGTTCTTTGAATTGCGTCAGTACCATCAGAGTTTAGTTGACTTAAGTCAGAAGCCATACCCAATTTTTTTCCTAAAGTGTCGTAAGTCTAAGTTTTAGCACTCTCTCTCTCTCTCTCTCTCTAATGATGTTAACAGGAAGGGGGGGGGGGGGGGGACTCTTTAACTGTACTTCTGACGGTTTCAGTTTCATCCAGGAGGCGTCACTGCGTGCGGACAAGTCCATATACGCTACACCACGTCCATCAGGTTTCGAGACCACACTGCGCAAGATTTGCAGCTGATGGATAAATGACAGGTGAATGAAACAGAAATCCAGTCGAACGTTCCTTTTCTGTATGCTGGTCAGTGATATGTGTGTGTGTGTGTGTGTGTCAAGTTGCATAAAATGTTGTGGTTTTACCATCAACGTCTCACATATTTCAGAGAGACGTTATGTCGGGATGTGTTGCCTAGATATCCACCACCAGTGTGTTCGCCAGGGGCAACGGAAGGCATGATCCATCACCAGTCAATATGTCGCCGATAGTTAGTGCCCTGAACACGCCTCCACACCAACAGTTAGTGCCTTGAGCACGCCTCCACACCAACAGTCTCCCCTGTATGTGTATGGCGGGAGGAGGAGAGTGGGGGGGGGGGGGGGGGGGGGGGGGGGGGGGGGGTGGGGGGGGGGGGGGAAAGCACGCGGGAGCGTGCGTGCGCGCGCGCGCGCGCGTGTGTGTGTGTGTGTGTGTGTGTGTGCGTGTGTGTGTGTGTGGAGGGAGGGAGAGGGGGATGGGGAAGAATGGGGGAGGGTTGTGGTGGAGTTTGGTTAGGTGAGTGAGCACGTTTGTGCGCACGAGTGAGTGAGTGTGTGTGTGTGTGTGTGTGTCCAGACTGCAGACACAGCATCACCGTACATAAATGTATGTTTATACGTGTGCATATGCTTTTGCACTCCATGTTGGTGTGTGCGCGCTCCATGCGTGCTCGAAGGTGTGCCTGCATATGTTAAAGAGTTTGCGTTCGTGTGGGCGTATGTTCATAACTGAAGTCGTTCACCATGAAAATTTCGGTACAGCGGGCTTTTTCCTTCGGGGCCAATCATTGTTCTACTTCCCAGAACGTCCTGCGAGTGAGACTGTAAACCGACTAGTAGTAGTAGTAGTAGTAGTAGTAGTAGTAAAAAGCACGTGAATAGCGCCTATCCTCAATCACACACCAATCTCTAAGCGCTTTCCAGTCCACGCTGTCTTTTATACAACCTGCTGCCTACCTGGTGCGCGACCGCACGCGTAACATCTTGCACACATGTAAAATCCCATCACCAACTTTCAGAAGAAAAGGCCGGTTTGGCCGTTTGCTTGGAGGACAAAGATACACAGAATGTACCGAAAGAATGAAAATATGAATGAAAAATTGCGTGACTGATAGAGTGACGCGGGAAACGACTGAATATAGCGCCAGCAGGCAGCTCTTCTGTCGGCTCTACCCAGGTGGGCAGCCCGTGGTGTAAAAGACTACTACTACTACTACTAGTAGTAGTAGTAGTAGTAGTTAGTAGTAGTAGTAATGATCATGATAAAAATAAATGATAAGGATGGTGATGATGTTGGTCTCTAAAGAAAATAGACGCAACATAAACACTCTTAACATTAATGATAATAATAATAATGATAATAATAATAATAATAAATAATAATAACAAGGAGAAGAAGAAGAATGTTGATAACCATAATGATAACAACAGCAACAATGATGATGATGGTGATTATAATTATAATGATAGCAGCAACATCAACAACAACAGCAATAATGATAATAATGATAATAACTGTAATAATAATAATGATGGTGATGATGATGATGATGATGTATTTTCCTGTAACAACCACAGATGTGAATATTCTTTAAAATGATTACAACACTTTTTTTTAGAATCCCTCAAGAACTGATAAAAATCAGGCACATATTTTTTTAATACATTGAAGGCGTGAGAACTGGTCGATATCTGTTAATACGTATACCTGATGGTAAAACCCGTAACTGCTTTGCATGCCTTTATTGTTTATGACCCGACCAACACGCGTTGGTCACATCTGGCCCATAACCACTCTAACCACCTAGACTACCTTATTCTTGAAACATCAAACCACGTCGGGGAAAAACAAAACGTGTAAAGAAGTCTAAGCATAGTAACGGTCACATTAAGAAATGATCGCAGTGTACGCTTTTGTATTGATCAATTAGTGGGATTTTTTTCAGGCGGATTGCAAAAACATGCATAAACATTGTAAGCACCGGTAATAATCTCTCTCTCTCTCTCTCTCTCTCTCTCTCTCTCTCTCTCTCTCTCTCCTCGTCTCTCTCTCTCTCGTGTGTGTGTGTGTGTGTGTGTGTGTGTGTGTGTGTGTGTGTGTGTGTGTGTTAGCGCGCGCGCGCGCGTGTGTATGTTGTGTGTGCCCGTGCGTGCGTTCGTGTGTGTGTGTGTGTGTGTGTGTGTGTGTGTGTGTGTGTCTATCGGGGGTGTGTGTGTGTGTGTGTGTGTGTGTGTGTGTGTGTGTGTGTGTGTGTGTAAAACGTCAAGGGACATAACAGGACAGTTACATTCCTTTGCGACAGCAACGAAATGACAAAAAGACAATGTGTTCAAAAGTGCAAGCGATCAAAACTGAAAAATTCTCATTCCCGAGGAAGAGAAAAAAAAAGTTCAACATTTCCAGAGAATACAAATGCTATGGAAAGAACAGACAGAAAGAGATGAATAGAAGGCATGGGAAGAGAAGGCAGCAAGTATCATTACATGAGGAACACAGATGGATAAACCTCCTCTCCTTCAGGCCTAGCTCAAAGTTTAAGGAGAACTGTGTTGAAAGAACATACCTTGCACCTGCCGAAATACGATCTGTAGAGTATCAACGTCACAGCCTGTTCATTCACTAATGAAAACGTAATGGGCGGTACATATCTTACTCTCGTTTTTATGTTTACTAATCTTTGGTATAGCGTGATTTACAATGCCTTGCATTCTTAACGCGGTTTTCAGAACGCAGGTTGACGCAACGTGCCTTCACAAAATGGTCAACAAGAATTTTTAGAGGCTGCAGCTGTCTGCTAGC
>JADBJO010004196.1:138143-143143 GCA_016801955.1 Conus betulinus | reverse complement strand
GCAGTTTCTGGAGACAAAAACGCACCAAGACTTCAGGAAAATGCGTGTTCCACGGTCAACACTCGTACCGTCAATCCCTAACCTCCTATACCGATAACACCACCAACAAAGAGTACTACAGGGGCACCTGGGTGCATTCCTGGAAGTTATTGCCCATTCCAGCCGACAATTTGACTGTCCAGATATACAGTTGCGCTGGTTTTCGTTCATGGACCTGCGATGACCTTAATACTCCCGTCTCCAAAATATGTAAGCCAACAACGAAATCAGACTTTTAGGAACAGAAAACTGCACTGAAACTGCAAGCTGCACTACAAATTCCAAAGAAACACCCACAGGCAGTAGATTTAATCCAAAATAACAGAAACAGCACACAAATACATAATCATGCACGTCCACATGTATACTGCATGCATGCACACACACACTGAACAGGAAACAGATTTTTCGTCCTCATACGAAATGTTTATTTCAGTTTTCGTTGCAACTGTAACAAGACCAGTAGTATCAGCCGTGTTTGTCCTTTCTTTATCTGTTCATGCCTCGTTTGCCTTCTCGGGAATAATGCTCGAGTAGTTGTGAAGTTGACCCACAGACTTACACACAATCTATCGTTGTAGCTCCATATCTTTCAATCTTCTGTCTCTCTGCCTGTTTGTTTGTCTGCCTGCCTCGGTTCATATCTGTCTGTCTCTGTTTCTGTCTCTGTATATCTGGTCTGTCTGTCTGTCTGTCTGTCTGTCTCTCTCTCTCTCTCTCTCTCTCTCTCTCTCTCTCTCTCTCTCTCTCTCTCTCTCTCTTTTGTTTGTACCTTCATCTTTTTCAGTCTTCTATCTGTCTGTTTGTTACTAACACGCACACAACACACAGAAACACACACACACACACACACACACACACACACACACACACACACACACACACACACACACACAAACACGCGCGCGCGCACACACACACACCACACGCACGCACGCATGCATGCATTCACACACACACAAACACATGCCCACTCCGCCCTTGAATCAAAAGGCATTCCCATGATCTATAATTCAGATGATATTGAGATCGGCAATACATTGGACAACGCAGGTTACACTTCTTGTCATGGACATGTTCGTAACAATGGCATGATCATGACAAAACACAACACCGTTCCTGACATGGAATGCAGTTTATTAATAATGTATGACTGTGGTGTGTCTATTTGACACCAGGAGCACAGACATAATCAGCCGTGTCTCCCTGATGAGTCCAATCCAGCGGACGAAAGGTTTAGGAGCAAGCAATAAAAAACAGATCTGCCTTCGAGAGGGATTACGATGCTTCCCATCAGGCAGCTAGTGAAGAGTTTCTCATATTTAAAATATATTCCCCCAATTTCTTCTCTTTTTTTTTTTAAAGTTCAAATCTTTGCCAAGTCATTACTATAATGACTGAAGAATTGTTAGCCTGCACTTGTTTTTTTCCCCCCACTACTTAATTGTTCAGCATTATAATGTATTAATGTCACTCAGTTTCAGTGAGATATTTCACAAAACCGTTGACACTCAATGAGACGTTAATTAAGACAGTCATTAAACCCGAGCGCAATCTATGTTCCCTCCCCAGCCTCCCCGTCCACCCCCCGCCACAACTGTACCGCCATGACCTACATCCCAGAGACAGGAGGGACCAGCTGTATGTGTACGGCGGATGACCTGGGGTCACCTGAGGGACGACTGCTCTGGGTGTCCGGCGATGTTACCATGGCAACAGGAGAGTATGGCTCCGGTCAGCTCCTGCTGCCCCCTAGTTCTGTGAGCAGAGATCAGGACAGTGGTCAGGTGGTGTGTCAGCTGGACTGGATAGAGCCACGGCGTGCGGTCCCGCTCCTGCATGTGGCATGTGAGAGTATCCACATGCTCTATGTGATTTAATTGGGGTATATATATATATATATATATATATATATATATATATATATATATATATATATATATATATATGTCAACTACACGTGAAAAGCGAGTGGCACACACAGCAAACCCCGACAAACAAGACGCGTCGACAGAAGATGGAATCAACTCATCAGCACACAATGTCATGCTTCGGCATCAGAATCAGATTTTCCAACCTAATTGAAAGACCTTTTCGGAGCATATTTGTCATATGTTGAACAAAAAAATCAATACTCGAATGCTGACAATACAAAGAAAGCTAGGTCTACAGTTACAGAATACATAGAATCTTCTCTCTCTCTCTCTCTCTCTCTCTCTCTCTCTCTCTCTCTGTATGTTTGCACGTATGTATGTATGTAGCCTACCTATGTATGCATGTATGTATATATGTATGTCTCTCTCTCTCTCTCTCTCTCTCTCTCTCTCTCTCTCTCTCTCTCCTCTCTCCACACACACACACACATATTATATATATATAGAGAGAGAGAGAGAAAGAGAGAGAGATACACATGTTGGAAAATGAACGACTGATCTATCAGATTACAAATCTGTTAAGAAGACTTCCCACAAGTATTTTTCTAGAAAAAAAATATGTTAGAAAAAAAATACACACGCCACAAATAACTTGTTTTCTGGTGTCCTTAAAGATAATTTTCAATAAAAGCAGTCGTTATTGTGACATTCACAGCGCTATAGAAAGAAGAATTACGTTTAAATCACAATGTTCCCAAGTTCAGTTTGATAGTTTTCATCGTTTGGTTCACATTTTGTGAGATATTCTACAAATGACCGAAAGTGAGTTAAGATCCGTTTTGTGGTGAACGTTTGCCTCTTTCCCTCGATACGCTTTCATCTTATTGATAGCTGAGCTCACTGAAAGCTCACTGTAACCGCATGCAACACACATTTACCAATGTTTCATGGAGACTTGGCCTTCCAGCGCTGATCACTCAATCCACAGATGGACCGGATCATGTGGACCTGCAGATCAGCCACCGGTACGGCGCCAACAGCAGCGTGCTGATCATCGTCGAGTGCCAGGTGACTGGCACCAACCCCAAGACCCCAGGCATGGTGCAGTGGGAAGGGCCTTGCCGAGGGCAGGGAGGATTCACGTGCGTCTTGGACCCCCAGGAAGATGAGGGTGCAAGGGAAGGCGGTGACGTGCCGAGTGACCAATGCTGACAACAACGGACTCAGTGCTGGGGCTACTAGAGTGATTGAGACAGGTGGGTTTGATTTTATCCTAGCTTCATTTAATCGTGTAACCGCCACTCGTGTGGTTGTGATCTGTCAGTGCGAAAAGCACCAAATGTCTTCCGATCTTCGGGCCCTCGGTTCTCTCCGAGTCGTTAGCATATTTCGAAAGTTTATTCAGCTGATTTGCAATTAATCAGTTGAAGAAAGCCCTTTCTTGAATGCTGAAAGTAATCAAGATGATTTTAAACACATGCGAGATATCAAACATTTGTTCACTGATTTGTTCACTGGATTAATTACAGCAATTCAAACGCGCGCGCGTGCACGCTTTCTCTCTCTCTCTCTCTCTCTCTCTCTCTCTCTCTCTCTCTCTCTCTCTCTCTCTCTTTCTCTCTCTCTCACTCTCCCTCTCTCTCTCTCTCTCTCTCTCTCTCTCTCTCTCTCTCTCACACACACACACACACACAGAGTCTTTCTCTCGCTCTCTCACTTTCTCTCCCTCTCTCTCTCTCTCTTTGGGTCGCCTACTGCCGGTGTTATATGGCCTAATGTCACTGTTTGCACGTGCGGATTGGCTGCACGTGTTGTTCGGTTTTTTCAGGTTGTTTACAGTTCAGGGTGCGTTTGCTGACAACGATTTCCATTTGTGCCTGCAGTTGTTTACTATTTCTACTTTAGTATTTAGGGTTGCTAAGTATGGTTTGCATAGTATAACCATTTTTCTGTTGAACATAGGTTGCATCTTTTGAAATGTTATTGTATGGTGATGCCCTTTTTATGATTTTCCAGGATATGTTATAGTTTATTTTTTGTCTTTAAGTCTCCAAATATATTTGCTCAGTTCTGTTTGGTTTTTGTATTTTACTTTGTTGAATGACTGTTTATGGTTTGCATATCTGGTTTTGAAGACATCGGGCCATATAACACCGGCAGTAGGCGACCCAACACCATCCTGAGGAGAGCCAGCGCTCGAAACAGATCTGTTGATGATTTTAAAACTTCCTTTTACCATACTGTTTTAATATATATATATATATATATATATATATATATATATATATATATATATGCAAACATTTATTGCCACCCCCCACCTCTCTCTCTCTCTCTCTCTCTCTCTCTCTCTCTCTCTCTCGCTCTCTCTCTCTCTTTGTCTCTCCCCCCCCCCCCTCTCTCTCTCCCGTCCACCTATTTATCTACCTATCCATCTATCTGTTTGTCCGTCTTGCAATTGATGTATGCAAAAACGTGTTTCTCGCCATGAGATGGAAAAGAGAGAAGTGGGGGGGGGGGGGGGGGGGGGGAGAAGTGGAAGGAGAGAGAGACAGGGCAATTCAGGATGAATCGTAATTTTTTTTTCGAGATGAGGCGGGCAGGTAAATATTACAGCCACAAGCCACACAAAGGCATACAGACAAGCATCGGGACGGGTAATTAGAAAAGGAAGCATGCGTTGACTATTCGAGTCTTTTTCTCCGTGTCCTCACTGCTGTTGCACTTGTCGTCATCGTTGTTGTTATCCATCTCCCCTTTTTCTATAACCATGATCATCTTCATTATCAGCAATACCATAGTTGTCATTGTCTTCCAGTTTCAGAGAAGGCCGCAGATGGTGCTAGTGATTGCCAGAAAGAGGTAGTTATAGGGGCTGCAGCAACGTTGGCAGGAGGGATTGTCATTGCTCTGCTGGTGGTGATGGTCTGCACGTGTCGACATAAAAGTCTCTGTAAGTGCCTTCGGTTTTTAGGATTTTACTATCAAAACACCTCTTTTTTCTGTTATTATCTCTCTTTCTCGCTGTCTCTGTCTGTCAGTCTCTGTCTCTCTCTGTTTCTGTCGCTGTCTGTCTGTTTCTCGTCT
>JADBJO010004196.1:115643-123143 GCA_016801955.1 Conus betulinus | reverse complement strand
TGTCAGCTTCGCGACAAAGAAAATATTGTCGTCAGTAGGGGGCTTAGTAGATGGTGTCCTGCGTACGTTAGATCAGAACAGGCGCCCCTGAACACCACCGAAATGACTCGGCAGCAGTGCAGGGTGTCCTCCGTTGGGTTGCCTCATGACGACTTGACGTTGACAGCTCCCTGTGGATTGCCTGTGCCGGGGCTGTGGCAGTGTAGGCCAGGCTGTGGACGAAGGGTCGGAATGAACGGCGTAGATGCAATGTCACTGAAGTGGTGGTGATGAATCAAAAACAAATAAATAAACAAATAAATAAAACGTAAATAAAAACAACCAACCAACAAACAAATAAAAAAGCAAATAAGTACAATTACTATTACTACTATTGGCTACTACTACCACTACTGACAATGGTGATGATGACGATGATGATGATGATGATGATGATGATGATGATGATGATGATGATGATGATGGCCGTAGTAATCAGGAAGAAACTCTAGAAAGAGCACAACAGAGAAGAAGAGCCTCTCTGGCAAGTGTTTCGGCCAGGAACTCTTTACACTACTCTCGAGGAGGGGGGGGGGGGGGGGGGGGGGGGGGGGGGGCGGCATCAGGGTCATGACCCCCACATACCCGTCTGCTGCATGTTTTTTTTTTTTTTTCCTGGTACTGCCGGGATTCAAACCGGCAACTTTTGAATGAGTGGCGTCTCAATACATACCGTTTTAGACGGACGTCTTTACCATATCGTCATAAGATAAGACGCCTGTCGTAAATGGGGAAATGTAAGCCTTGATGCGCCTAACATGCCAACGAGTCCCCATGCTGACTCGAAAGAATATCAGAAAAAAAAAAAGCTGTAGACTTGTGTAACAACAAAGAGCCCTGCACTAGAGACAGACATAAACAGGTATAAACAGATAAAGACTGACAGAAATCCTGCGCTTTTTATTTATTAGACATTCTTATGGACGGCAGCTCCAGTTCAACATGCGGTCTTCAATGGGATCATACACTGAAGTCGGAAGTTAATTGTAGGTAAAACCAGGGATACGGGAAACGATGTTGAAATGGTAATAAGGTCAGATGAGCACACACTATCTCGCAAGAAAACGTTTTTTTTTATGTGCACGGGTGAGTCATCAAACCTAATCACTTGACGAGCGAGAAAGACATTACGGAACGTGAGATTAGGAGGTATGTGCAGGTGAATGTTTGTTGGAAACTGTCAAGCAAGCAATTAAAAACAGGTGTAAATATATGACATGTTTCTCCTTAAATGATAAAAAAAAAATCTTACCTTTTGACACGACACTAATTTGTGATCCTACAGTGTGTTGAAACAGTATTCTGCGTCTTTTTAATTTTTTTTTCACCTATTTTTTTTATAAGTAAACTGAAAGATCAAATACCCCCATATGAATGCATTCGTGAAGTTTTCGCGAGACATGAATTATAACAATCCATCACTTATATTAACTATCAACGTCTTTGTTGACTGGCATAACAATGAAAAATTACTTGGAGGTGAAGAATTAAAAAAAAAAAAAGTTTTAAAGTGCTCTTCGTGTTAATACAATATTTAAAGAACAAAAACTCCAAGACAAAAAAAAATTAATAAAAGTTGTGACGTATGCGTATGCTATTCAAGAAAAAATTTCACTAAAAGGCTTTCTATAAAAAAAAAAATCTATAGGCAGTGGGCTTAAAAAAAAATTTTTTGAATTTTCTTATTTTATTTATTTATTTATTTTTGCTTAATTTTTCAAAAATAAATCTGACAGATATGAATGGTAATGTTTTCGTTGTTGTTTGATTGGCTGGTTATGTGTTTTATTTTTTTTCTCAGATTTTTTCATCACCAAAGTTACTTGTACGACGACCTTTGGCATAAAAAAAAAAAAACAAAATATTTGGGGGGGGGGGGGGGGGGGGAGCCAGTTTACGTTTGTTCTAGTGCGGGTACCATTTTTGTGATGGAACGACAAATTCCACACAAATAAATCAAAGATAAAAACATAAAGCTTAAGCTCGTGTGCATGTGTCGGGGAAGGGGGGGGGGGGGGGGGGGTCATGGGAGAAATAAGTGGATGTGGGTGTCTTTTTCTTTCAAACAACAATTTTGTCCAGTTTTCAGTCCCAAATACCTCCGAACGTTTCTGGAATTAAAGTCTCAAAAACAAAACCTTAATCTGAGTTTACCGCGAAGCTGGCGAAGAGAACTAGGACTTTCTAGCAGCTCCTGTGACAAGCTAGTGTGGTGTCCGCGAGTGAGTGAGTTAGTGTGTGTGTGTGTGTGTGTGTGTGTGTGTGTGTGTGTGTGTGTGTGTGTGTGTGTGCGTGTGTGGGTGGGTGGGTGTGGGTGGGTGTGCGCGCGCGCGCATGTGTGTGTGTGCGCGTGTGTGTGTGTGTGTGTGTGTGTGTGTGTGTGTGTGTGTGTGTGTGTGACAGACAGACAGACAGAGCTTACATGACAATGATTCGGCTTATTTCGAGTGGATTCAGTGTCATTGGTCAGCTCCCAACTTTATGCCTGGTCACAGATAGGGCTTTCACACGCTGAATTCGCCTTACCCCTTTGCATAATCAGTGGGCTTAAGTACGCTCCCTTCGAACTGGACGTTAACCCTTCATGTACGGGTGGACTAGTGTAAATCGTAGGGACTCACACTGGAAACAAAATGAAGAGCCAGCCGTATGAGTACTCATCTATGGTTAAGCAACATACAGAACAGATATCACTTTCTGTTCGTATAACACGAAAGTGTACAGGCCTACAGCTTCACAGAGTTTTGTTATATATAAAGAATCAATGAATATTTGTCAACGTGTGTGATTACAACAAAAGTATAAGTAATAGTAACAGCGAAAATGCCTTTACAAATAATCGTCTCCCAGTTGATATCTATAAATATCCACTGTAGACAATTTTTCGAATGAAATTTAACCATTAATCCTGCACAACGTGGCAATACTATTTCCACTGAATCTGACGATTCTATTTTCATGCGATAGATTTAGTTTTCAGCATTCCTAGCTTACTTATTTCTGTTTACAAAAAATCTTAGAAACTGTGGCCCTGTCTTGTTGTTTTGCTTATGCAGCGTTTCTATGAAACTCAGCACACACACACACACACACACACACACACACACACACACACACACACACACACACACACACACACACACACACACACACTACACTACACTCTGAATGTTTCCAAGCCATGAATTAAAACTACCATGGAGAATGTGTATTCTACGCACCAGGTGATGATAAAATTAATGGATGACTGGTATCAAGAAAAAAGTATGGGTGGAGTTATAAGCTGACTGACACTGCTGCATGAATAGGCCATTCGAGCTTACGTTTTGGTGGTGTTGTTTTTCTTGCACGCCTGCTGTTCACTCCCCCTTTTTTGCTGCGAGTTCATTCCCTTCGCATCGGACAAACGTTTGCCATTTTCACCATCTCTCAATGTGTTGTCGTCATGGCGTCATGTGTATGTGGAAAGATTAAACGTGCATGCTGCCGCGCGGGTGAGAAAACATGAATTATCAGTTCTCCCGTGCCTTTGTGTGTTCATTACTGGTTCAGCAAACGAATTCAGACAGAGTCAAGACGAGACTGCCATAAACACAACAGTTTTCTTGATTGTGTGTTGTGTGGGTGCACACTTGCGCCGAATTCAATGAAATAAGTCATTGCTCGATCTTGATTTTTGTTGCCATGGGTGTGGCTGTAAATAGCGGAGCCGGGTGAAACATCGTCAGGGTAATTCCACAAACGGGGAATTGGACAAACGCAATCTTTTTTCTTTTTTTTTTTTTTTTTTTTTTTTTTTTTTTGCGCAAGAAATATATACAAGGATAATGTATTCCAGTCAGGTTCATCAAAACAATTGATTGATTGTGATCGAACTCATTGTGCGAAATGAAAGCAGAATAGTGCAAGCTCACACCTACATGACTAGGAAGTATGCAAGTCTTGCGTTCAGCTTCAGGGAATCCGGGTTCAGTATCTCCATTGAGGTTAGAGCAAGGAAGGGGGGGGGGGGGGGGGGGGGGGGGGGGGCTTATTAGTCTCTGATCTCTTAATTCGGATTGTGATTTCTGGTAAGAAGAGGACCAGAGCCCTGGAGGCAAGGACAGAGCCAGCAGAAAAGAGTTCCAGCTGGGTGTGGTCGAGGAGGAACGAAAGAAATGTGAACTTCAGTAAGCTTGAATTTCCCAACTAAGAACAGGTGTCCCATAGCAATGAGACTTCCATCTAAACAGGCAACAACCTGAAACGCCAACCCATCGAGACGTTCCTTGGTGAAATCCCCTGTGTGCGAGAACAAAGAATCTGATAGCAGAAGGGTATCTAGGAATCATGCATGACCCGGGTGTGGCCTGGCCCCCTTACAGTGTAAGGAGTTCAGGCCGAAACACTTGCCTGAGGGATGTTTCTCCCCTAAAGGCCATCTGCACAAGCCGTCCCTAGAGTTTCTTCCTAATATAAGTTTACTTGGTAAGAAATTGGTTATTGATTTAAAGATGCGAGGTCGATCCCTGAAATGGAGCATGACAAATGTACCGTTTTCAATGTTCACTAATACATGAAACCTAACTTGACTGTTCCCAATGTTTACTTTGATTTTATAGACAAATCCCTGGATGACAATGCGTTGTGCCTGACCTGAAATTCTCTGCCTACTCAGTCGATTTTTCAAACAGAAATCCAGGCACAAAATTTATGCGCAAACGAATAACTTAGACACAGGTATAACAGACCAGACCAAATTATCAAAGAAAGGAGACAGATAGGCTTACAAACAATATCAAAAAGAGAGAAGAAAAAAATGAATCAGATATTTACACAGCCCTATCTTGGAATAGGTATTCAAAAAATAAAATGTCCTTTGATTAAAAGGAACACCATCGCCCATCTAGCGACTGAACAAGCAAAACTACTAACGCACAAAGCCCTTTGTATCAGAGTATTATATGTATCATACAACGCTCCCGAACAAATTCTTCCCCATTAGGACAGGACATCCGCTTGAGACTTAAACACACGGTCCCTAGCACGATTCTCATTCGTCATGGAGAAGGAAGGGGGAAAACATCTAAGGATAAGGACACACAGTCTACGTAACGCAGAAAGAGGAGGAGGGAGAGGGTAGGAGGAGATACCTGTAAAGGTTACACCAGAGGATCCGTTCTCCAGGGACAGGCGAGGACCTTCTGAAGGGAGCTCTGGAAAAAAAGAAGTTGCTTCGAAAAGGACACTGTAGGCTGAATTGTGTGAACAAAACATTCCAATCTATAGCTGCAGTCTGAAAAAGGCAGAAAAACAGTGCCGTATTACCTACACCACCCAGAGCGTTATCTTCAGGCCAGCCCTGAAGGACACAATCCATCTGTGGACAATCGGGCTATAAAGAGCTTGCGGCTGAATTCTACAGATCCCAAGACTGAGCCCAGAGAGGGCTGGGCTGGATCACTCAGTGAGCGTTGGAATCTCATTTGTGACATCGGGAACCTCGACAACATGGAAACAGGAACCCGGTCATCTCCAAAGATCCAAAATGGCTCAACTCCTGTTGCAGGTGTGTGGTGTGTTTCTCAGTGTCTGTCTGTTCCTCCCTGTTTTTTTTTTTTTCTGTCTAGTAGTCTGTTTCTCCTTAATTCTCATTTTGTTCACTTCTCCCCCCCCCCCCCCCCCCAAAACCCCAGCCATTCAGTCTTTGTGTCTCCGTACCTGTGAACAGACATGTATGTTCCACACAATAGATACGTCAGCCAGTACTAGTCTACTAATTAGCACAAATCATGATACACATGCTTGTCAATACACCGTGTGTGTGTGTGTGTGTGTGTGTGTGTGTGTGTGTGTGTGTGTGTGTGTGTGTGTGTGTGTGTGTGTGTGTTGTGTGTGTGTGTGTGTGTGTGGTGTGTGTGTGTGTGTGTGTGTGTGTGTGTGTGTGTGTGTGTGTGTGTGTGTGTGTGTGTGTGTGTGTGTGTGTGTATGTGTGTGTGCGAGCATGCGTGCGTGCGTGTACGTGCGCGCGCGCGTTTGTGTGTGTGTGTGTGTGTGTTGTGTGTGTGTGTGTGTGTGTGTGTGTGTGTGTGTGTGTGTGTGTGTGAGTGTGTGTGTGTGTGTGTGCGCGCGTGTCTGTGTTAGCATGCTTGTGTTCATGCACGAGTGAATTTGCATTATAGGCCTATGCTTGCGTGATTTAGCGAGCACATGCTCGTGTGTGTATGTGTGTGTGTGTGCGTGCGTGCGTGTGTGCGTGCGTGCGTGCGTGCGTGCGTGCGTGCGTGCGTGCGTGCGTGCGTGCGTGTGTGTGTGTGTGTGTGTGTGTGTGTGTGTGTGTGTGTGTGTGCGTGCGTGCGTGTCTGTGTGAGTGTGTGTGTGTGTGTGTGTGTGTGTGTGTGTGTGTGTGTGTGTGTGTGTGTGTGTGTGCGTGCGTGCATGCATGCGTGCATGTGTGTGTGTGCATGTGTGTATGTGTGTCCGTGTGTGTGCGTGCGCGCATGTGCGTGTGTGTGTTTGTGTGTGTGTACGCGAGTTCACCTGTCTATCCCATCAAAGGTCCAGACCCTGCCGGTCAAACTTCAGCAGAACTCTCTGAGAGCTCCAAAGACCAGCCTAGAACGTTACGCAAACCCTCTTCTCCTGGCGAGTGGCTATCACACTGCATATGCAGACACAGGTGGTCCTGTTCATGATGATCCGACAGGATATGCCCTTTGCCTTGGTGTGCATGTTGGGCGACTCATCACGTAACGAATCCATGGCGCAACGGGAAGTGGCGTCACAGACAGAAAACGTGACTTCTTTCGAAGAAGAGTTGCAGACACTGAACGAAAATGCATCAGATTACTATGAGGTATGCCGTATGCGTCTGTTCGAGACATGTGTGTTTGAGTATGTATGTGTGCACGCACGCGCGCGTGTGTGTGTGTGTGTATGTGTGTATGTGTGTGTGTGTGTGTGTGTGTGTGTGTGTGTGTGTGTGTGTGTGTGTGTGTGTGTGTGTGTGTGTGTGTGTGTGTGTGTGTGTGTGTGTGTGTGTGTGAGAGAGAGAGAGAGAGAGAGAGAGAGAGATGATGAGAGAGAGAGAGAGAGAGAGAGAGAGAGAGAGAGAGAGTATACTTCATATCCAAATAGCGAACAAACATACTAAAAATGACCCCGACAAAGAAAAGTTGAAACCACAGAACGCATGTGCTTAAAAGTATATATCTAAACTGCGTTTAATTTGATCACTGATTTCGTGCCCGCCCCCCTCTCTCTCTCCCTCCCTCTCTCTCTCTCTTTCTCTCTCTCTCTCTCTCTCTCTCTCTCTCTCTCTCTCTCTCTCTCTCTCTCTCCTCTCCCTCTCTCTCTCTCTCTCTCTCTCTCTCTCTCTCTCTCTCTCTCTCTCTCTCTCTCTCTCTCTCTCTCTCTCTCTCTCTCTCTCTCTCTCTCTCTCTCTCCCCCCCCCTTCCCCCTCTCTCTCTCTCTCTCTGAGGT
>JADBJO010004196.1:98143-103143 GCA_016801955.1 Conus betulinus | reverse complement strand
GGTGGGCTTCTGGTGTACTGGTGGGCTTCTGGTGTACAGGTGGGCTTCTGGTGTACAGGTGGCTTCTGGTGTACATGTAAGATTTTGGTGGACAGGTAGGCTTCTGGTGTACATGTAAGCTTCTGGTGTACATGTAGGCTTCTGGTGTACAGGTAGGCTTCTGGTTACAGGTAAGCAGTTACTGGAAACACATCTCTCCCACCCCTTGTCTCATCCACTTCTTCAGGAGCGTCTGCGCCTGTTCGATCCAGCGCGGTGGGAAGCGCTGATAGAATAACCCCCCCCCCCCCCCCCACCACCACTGGAGAACCCCATGCAGTCTTTGCTTTCGTCTTCCGGTGTACAGGTGAGCAGTTATTGGTTCCCCCTGTCTCATCCCTTTCTCCAGTAACGTCTGTGCCTGCTTGATCCAGTTCACTAGGAAGGGCTGATCGAACACACTCCCCCCACCATGACAGGAGAGCCCCACGCAGTCTTTGCTTTCGTCTTCCGGTGTACAGGTGAGCAGTTATTGGTTCCCCCTGTCTCATCCCTTTCTCCAGTAACGTCTGTGCCTGCTTGATCCAGTTCACTAAGAAGGGCTGATCGAACACATCCCCCCCACCATGACAGGAGAGCCCCACGCAGTCTTTGCTTTCGCTGGCCCGCTGTACAGGTGAGCAGGTTTGGGGGAACATTTCTTCCCTCCCTCCCCATTTCCTCCAATCGTCCAGTTTACTCGAAAAACAGTGATTGAATATCCCCTTCCATGACTGGAGAGCCACAGTTAATCTTTGTTTTTGTAGTCCGGTATGCTCGTAAGCAATTATTGCAAACACTTTTTTCCCTGCCTCACATCTTTTCTGCTATAGAATCTGTGCCAGTTTAATCCTGATTATTTTTGCCTGTTCGACTCACTGCGCGTGTAAATACTCATCAGAAACCGCTGAATGAATTTTGCTCCAGTGACGAAGTGCACAAGTATCTCTATATGCGGGCTGCCAAGCTGATCTAGGACATGTTTGAGAACATACCGACGAATATCAGCCTCTGCCTTTTCACCCACGGCATCGGTAGAAAATTGTTGGTGAATGCCAAAAAGTCTTTGTCCATTCGTCTCACTCCACGACAATGTGGTTATCGTACAAATCCCAAGAGATTTTTGTCTTGGCACCGTTAGGTGATTATCGGGTAAATCCAGAAAGCCTTTGACTGCTTCATCAAGTGTACGTGGCGTGGCGTCTTTACTCGGTCAGATCAGTATACGACTGAGCAGTATCAGCTGCATCCAAACGAGCGTTTGCCTGCTCAAACGAGTACATGGGAAAGTTAACGGATTTTTAATCTAAAACGTTTTTTACCTGAATGATTTTTATTCAAAGATAAATAAAACGTAGAAAGAGAGAGGGGTAGTAGTAACCGCCAAGGACATAGACAAACAAAGTACAGGACAAGACAAGCAAAATTTAGAAAGAGAGGGGTAAGTATCTTGCCCTGTACTTTGTTTGTCTATGTCCTTGGCGGTAACTAACCCCTCTCTCTTTCCAAATTATTTTGCTTCATTTTCCGCCCTAAGTCACTCCGTTCTGAAGCTCAAAGATAAGTGTTATCGGGTAAATTTGAAGAGTCTGCCTGGTTAACTCGATGCATGGATAAGAAAGTTATTGGATAAATAAACAGTCTTTGTGGCTTCTTCCAATGTATGGGTAATTCGTTATGGGTCAAACTCAATAAAGAAAATTCATGGTCAAGAGATTTTCGAATAAATCAATAATCTTTGCGTGATTATCGCAACGAACGATTGAACGACTATCAGCTCAATCTAAAGGGGCAACGGGTTGCTCAACAAAGTAAAAACAGGTGAGCGATTATCGGGAAAATCCAGAGTATCTGTCCACTTTATCCAGTGCCCGACTGACTGATTATAGGACCTATTCAATTCAATCCCTACGTTAATGACTACTGAAAAAATCCGAGAAGCGAACGCCTTCTTAATCCAATGCACAGGTGAATGACGACCGGAAAAGCCCGAAGAGTCATTGCCTACTAAATCAGACGCACAGGTTACAGAATACCGGAAAAACCCGATCACTTATGCTGCTACTAAATCAAACGCACAGGTGAATGACAACCGGAAAAGCTCGATGAGTCATTGCCTACTAAATGAAATGCACAGGTCAATCACTACCGGAAAAGCGTGAAGAATCATTGCTACTTAATCCAATACACAGGTTAATGACAACCGGGAAAAACCCGTGGAGTCATTGCCTACTAAATCGAACCAAACGCACAGGTGTATGACTACAGGAAAAGCCCAAATAGTCATTGCTACTTAAACCGATGCACAGGTTAATGACTACCGGAAAAACCCGAAGAGTCATTGCTACTTAATTAATCCAAAGCACAGATTAATGACAACCGGAAAAACCCAAAGAGTCATTGCTTACAAGTTAAGGTGGCGTGTGCGCATGAAGTATGGTCGTATGCGTTCTCCACCATGCTTTTGGTAATGTTTCAAAGGTTACATTCTGGGCGTGGCCGGTCTGGTGGGACTGGGGTTTCTGAAGGAGCAGGTGTCCTCCACAGTGCTCGTGTTCGCGGTGATGGTCTTCATGAGCAGCACGCCCGCCTCCGTCATGATTATCCCCCTGGACCTGGCTCCAAGGTCAGTCTAAAGGGAAGACAGGTAGTGGGTATGGTAGTTCATATCCCAGAAACACACACACACACACACACACACACACACACACACACGCACGCACGCACGCACGCACGCACGCACACGCACACACACACACACACACACACACACACACACACACACACACACACACACAGGACAGAGAGAGAGAGAGAGAGAGAGAGAGAGAGAGAGAGAGAGAGAGAGAGAGAGAGAACGTTTGTCTGTATGGTGTAATATTTGAAAGAACATAGCTGCGTTCGTGGAGAAAACTTAATTGTTATGGTATGAATTGTTTCCACCTGTCAACAATCATTTTCATTAACAAGCGGTCAAATGTTCACATGATAATCGATCAAACGAGAACTAAACAATCTGACGATGGCAATACGTGACGAACAATGACAGGTATACGGGTCCGCAGTTTCCTTCACGGATCTTTCATTGCTATGGGGATGATTGGACTAGATCAATGTCTGAAAAAAAAAAGGTAAGCCATTTTCCGAACTCAGCCTCAAATGGATTCATGCCGTTAAGCGGTTGTGTCATTTCGATTGGATTTTGATGGAGATGGGTTATCTTTAAAATAAAAAACTCATGTTTCAAACGACATGTCACGTGTACTATTCAATATCATGTGTAGACTTGCATAGGATGCCTTGAGTCATGTGCCCAGCTTTATGCTCTGCTTTGTTTTCCGAACTACAAGAAGGCAAACGCTCTCGTGGAGGCCAGAAAAAAAAAGCGTTTTTCAAGACAGCCTCAAATCTTCCCTGAAGGCCCTCAACATCAGCCACACACAACACTGAGCAGACTGCCCAGGACAGAGACGGGTGGCGATCAGCTGTCCGCGAAGGTGCAGAGACCTGTGAAGGCAACAGAATTGCTGCAGCTGAGCAGCGCAGGATGATCAGGAAGACCAGTGTCAACAGATCTCCAACAGCTGCCACCATCCCCTGTCCGTACTGTGATAGGTCTTTCCGGGCGCATATCGGCCTGACCAGCCATCTATGCACTCAACCCCGATCCTAGGATGACTAGATGGTCTTCGTCGTCTCGACGGACAAACAAACAAAAAACAAAACCAACAACAAGCATGCTGTGCCTTGTCTGTCCTGCAGGTTTGCCGGCTTTCTCAGCGGCCTTAACATGACCATGGCCTATATCGTCTGCATGCCGGGGCCTCTCATCGCTTCTGCCATGCTTCAACAGGTCAGACGGTATTTATCATCCCCACCCCTGCTTCTGTCTGCCTGTCTGTTTCTTTCTCTCTCTCCCCCACCCACCTCTCTCTCTCTCTCTCTCTCACTTCTTCTACCTCACCCACCACTCTCTTTCCCTCTCTCTCTCTCTCTCGCTCCCATCTCTCTCTCTCGACTTCTTCTGCCCAATCCACCCCATCCTCTCTCTCTCTCTCTCTCTCTCTCTCTCTCTCTCTCTCTCTCTCTCTCGCTCCATCTCTCTCTCTCTCGACTTCTTCTGCCCAATCCACCCCACTTCTCTCTCTCTCTCTCTCTCTCTCTCTCTCTCTCTCTCTCTCTCTCTCTCTCTCGGGGTTCACGTGGTTTGACACGAAGCGACAGGGCGCCATTTGTCTAAGCTGCTAAAAGTATTTGCGATTCTTCTTTGGAAATGCCAGTCACTGGGCTTCCAGCGACTGTGGAGACAGCCCTGAACGCCCTGCTGACCAACAACGCAGTGTCAAGCTGGACAAATAGCAGGTGAAGAGGTGAAGAGACCGCAACACCGTCGTCGTCCTGCGACTGAAGCCAGCCGTCCCGGTCACAACAACAATGGCGCATCCTGTCTTGAACCGGGAAACGCGAGTTTGATATTATAGAAAGAAACCGCTCGGCCAGGTTCGACGTGATCAAAAAAGAGCACAGCAGCAAAAAAGACGACTTGAACAGGTTGGTGCTGACAATGAAAAGAGTTGTGAAGTGAATGAACTGGCTTTTTTTTCGACACGGAATTGGAAGATAGCAGAACACAATGCACTACACTGGATGCCACTGAACAACACATCAAGCCTACACACATCGACAGCGAATCTGACACGTCTGATGTTCAAGACGATCTTCAGCCTTTGTGCCCTTGTCAGTCTGAGTGTGTGACATCATTAGTCAGGAAATTCAGCACTCCGTCATCGACGCAGAGACCTTGAGCTTTCAATACAACAGTGGCAGGGTTTGATGATGCGGGAGTGGTGAAAGATTATGTTTGCCACTTTGACTGACAGAGGGGTACAGAAAAACGGTTTGAGAGACAAGAACGGAAACTTGGCATTCAGAAAGACCATGCTTCATCAGACAGATGGTGTGGGTGTGTTGATGATGTGCGA
>JADBJO010004196.1:88143-93143 GCA_016801955.1 Conus betulinus | reverse complement strand
TACTTCAGAAAGGGTAATGTTCTGTTTGAGTAGATCTCTCTCTCTCTCTCTCTCTCTCTCTCTCTTCTCTCTCTCTCTCTCTCTCCGCTTGTTCATATAACAGTTAATACCTTATGGCTGGACAATGTTGGCGGGGAGAGGAGGGGGGGGGGGGGGGGGGGGGAAGGGGGGCGGTATTGGTTCAGCGTGGGCGTTTTGGACAAAATTATATCGCACTGCAATGACACCTTACGGCAACATGTCTTTGGCATTGACACCTTGCAGTAACATGTCAATGGCAATGACAACTTGCAGTAACATGTCAATGGCAATGACAACAAACATGTCAATGGCAATGACAACTTGCAGTAACATGTCTGTGGCAATGACAACTTGCAGTAACATGTCTATGGCAATGGCAACTTGCAGTAACATGTCTATGGCAATGGCACCTTGCAGTAACATGTCTATGGCAATGGCACCTCGCAGTAACGTGTCTATGGCAATGGCACCTTGCAGTGACATGTCTATGGCAATGACATCTTGCAGTAACATGTCTATGGCAATGACAACTTGCAGTAACATGTCTATGGCAATGGCACCTTGCAGTAACATGTCTATGGCAATGGCACCTTGCAGTAACATGTCTATGGCAATGGCACCTTGCAGTAACATGTCTTTGGCATTGACATCTTGCAGTAACATGTCTATGGCAATGACAACTTGCAGTAACATGTCTATGGCAATGACACCTTGCAACATGTCTATGGCAATGACATCTTGCAGTAACATGTCTATGGCAATGACACCTTGCAGTAACATGTCTATGGCAATGGCATCTTGCAGCAACATGTCTATGGCAATGACACCTTGCAGTAACATGTCTATGGCATTGACACCTTGCAGTAACATGTCTATGGCATCACCTGCAGTAACATGTCTATGGCAATGACATCTTGCAGCAACATGTCTATGGCACTTGCAAACATGTCTATGGCTTGGGCACCTTGCGGTAACATGTCTATGGCTTAGCATAACACTGTACAGAGTAGGAACAACCGGGGAGTGAACGCTGAAAGGAAGCTACCTTTTTCGCATCGTCGTCCCAAGGCAACACACCAGAGGAGACACTGCGTTGCCTCTCAGTCATTGGGGTCTGTTGTGTTCATCAGTGCATGTTCTAGTTTGCTTTGATCAAAACAAGTCACGCCGCTTCACATTAGCACACGATCCATTACAATTTGAATATTTAAATGTGATATGATATGCCACCGTTTCAAGCTGAAATAAAGCATGTGCATCAGAATTCATTCCGTTGCCGTTGCACTTGCTATAGCTACTACCGTAACTGCTTCTGCATCAGCATATGCTGTCGAATGCTCTGCCTAGCTGTTGTTACTGTTACTGTGTTTTTCTGCTACAGCTGCTGCTGCTTTTGATTTTTACTGATTCCTACCTATTTCATTTTTTAACCATCAGTACTACCGCTAACTCCCCCGATACTGTGACTACATTAGTTGCTGTTATTAGTTCTACCGTTGGTTGTCACCCCCACTTTGAAACAAATCCTGGTGAAAGGCAAGTTCGGTTGGTGGTAATGGGAAATGGAACTTCCAAAATTATGTTCAATCTGTTAACTACTTTTTCTCTTGTTTTTTGGTTGTTGTATGTTTGTTTGTTTGTTGTTATTTTATATTTGTGTACCAGGAGGCATGTGTCAATGCACGAACTATCTTTTACAGACTCAGTTTCATGAAAGGTGTCCAGTCTTCACCTCCCATCAAAGTTGAGCTGCAGCACGATGGTCCAGTTCTTGACGGCAGTTCATCGTCCTCAGCGTCCGGTGCCAGACACGATACCGGCACTTCTGACCTCAAGACCGGGTCAACCATCAAGCCCAAGAACGACAACACTGTCCTTTTCCACATCAGCAACCACACTATAGTGGTGAACGGACACCCGGAAGACAAGACCATCACTTCGAACTCCGATGTAACGTGCGCAACCAGCATTCACACCCCTCCGCTGCTACAGAGGTCTGCCCCTGGGCCCTGCTCCTCAACGGTTGGCGACGAAGCAGATGTGACTTACATCAAACCTGGGCTTTGAGCCGGAGTCCGAGATGACGTTTAGTACTAAGCTGTAGGCCCGGGTTAGTCTGTCCGCGGAGTGAAAAGCTTTTCGCAGTTCTCAGTGACAGCGATCTGTCCCGCGGATGTATAGGGAAGAGGGTTGATGGGGGGGGGGGGGGGGGGGGGAGAGAGAGAGAGAGATTCATAGCAGCGCTTCTACGAATTCTAACTGCCCACAGAAAATTGTCCTCTAAGTTGTTGTCCCCCAACTTCACTGCCTCTGTGCTGGAGGCGTTGATCTTCAGTATCTTGGTCTTGTCAGGATGGATGTGAAGGCCGACTTGGGAGGAGTGGGAGGCCAGGCTTGTGGTCTTGTTTTGCATCTGTTGCCGATTGTGGGAGAGCAGAGCGAGGTTGTCGGCGAAGTCTAAATCGTCCAATTGAGTCCAGAAGGTCCACTGGATGCCGTCCCTCTGTCCACTCGTCGTCCGCCTCATCACCCAGTCGATGGCGAGGAGGAACAGGAACGGCGACAGAAGGCATCCCTGGCGTACGCCGGTCCTTACGTCAAAGCGACGTGTTAACTGGCCTCCATGAACGACCTGACAAGCCATCCCCTCGTACGACTCCTTGATGATTCGTGTCAGTTTGGCTGGGAGGAGGTCAAGTCCTTCACGTACCTTGGGAGCGTGATCAACCAGCAGGGAGGAACAGATGCAGACGTGAAGACCCGCATCAGAAAGGCAAGAGCATCTTACAAAGCCCTGAAGAACATTTGGCGATCCCACCTCATTTCATCTTGCATCAAAATCCGCCTGTTCAACTCCAATGTCAAATCAGTACTGTTTTATGGGGGGGCAGAGACATGGCGAACAACAAAGACAGTGCAAACGTTCATAAATTCCTGCCTACGCGGAATACTGAAGATCCACTGGCCAGTTACCATCAGCAACACAGATCTCTGGGAAAGAACCAACCAAGTGCCAGCAGAAGAAGAGATCAGAAGAAGAAGATGGCGATGGATTGGACACACCCTGAGGAAACCACAGACCAACATCACTCGCCAGGCCCTGACCTGGAACCCTCAGGGGAAGAGAAAGAGAGGCCGGCCCAAGAACTCCTGGAGAAGGGACCTGGAGGCAGACGCCAGGCAGACTGGCTGCTCCTGGGGGGAGCTGGAGCGGATCGCCCGGGACCGTGGACAATGGCGGGCGGTTGTGGATGGCCTATGCCCCTCCAGGGGCTCAAGGCCTAAAATAAGTAAGTAACAGAAAATTGTGTGATGCATACGTAGATGCATATTTGTCTGGTTATCGTCTACATTCCTGTCAGCGTTTTCAACCAGATGGAGCTCTTGGTCTGCATGAAAATATTGTTATGCGACAGCCACGTTGTGTGCGAAAAGGCCATTGTGACTTCCTTAGCAAAGCGTTATTTTTGGCGTGCTTCTGTTAGAAATTTCATGATGAACACTTTGTAAAACTTAGTATGTGTGACCATTTGTAAATCCCTTTGTTACTTTAGCCATTCGTTGATTTTGAGGAAGATGTCTGAACACATCAGCGATGTGTGTGTGTGTGTATGTGTGTGTGTATATGTGTGTGTGCATATGTGTGTGTGTGCATATGTGTGTGTGCATATATATATATATGCATATATGTGTGTGTGTGTGTGCGCGCGCGCGCGCGTGTGAGTGTGTGTGTGTGTGTGTGTGTGTGTGAGAGAGAGAGAGAGAGAGAGAGAGAGAGAGAGAGAGAGAGAGAGAGACAGGAAGAGATTCATACCATAGGTACAAGAAAAGACCTACACCCTTACAAAGAATAAAATAGGGTTGATCAAGCGTGTATAGGCTTTTTTCTCATTTCTTTGCTTTAATACAAAGTCTCTTCAGAGGGCTTTGTTGATCGCAAAGGCAAACGCTTCTCCACGCTGTTTCAAAAGGGGACTGAACCCAGAACCTCGAGAACAGTTTCTACTTTCTCTTCACCTTCCATTCTAAGCGCAACAACCCTTTTTGAAAACACACGAGATTCTTCAAGGGATCCCGTCAGCATAGTACGATTTATAGAGAAGTTACGTCCTGCACCGAAGTTTCTCGCCTGATGAAAATGCATGCCGCCATTGACTCCAAGAGCATTCATTTGGGGAATACAAACGACGTGACCATGTTGTGACTATACGTTGTATCAAAATACGTACCTGAAAACCGCATTAAGACTGTAAGGCATTGTATGGCAGGCTATACCAAAGATTAGTAAAAAAAAAAAAATTTTAAAGGCTAGGATATGTACAGCCCCTTATGTTTTCATTAGTGAGTGCGCAGGCTGTGAGGTTGATACTCTGCAAACTACATTTCAGCAATTGTTAGGTGTGTTCTCTAAACACAATTCTTCTTAAACTAGCAAGCATAGTATGTTACTTTTGCAAACTGACAGACTAGTGCGCGCGCGCACGTACGCTCGTATGCGCGCGCGCGCGCACACACACACACACACACACACACACACACACACACACACACACACACACACACGCACACACACAGATTCTCTCTCTCTCTCTCTCTCTCTCTCTCTCTCTCTCTCTCTCTCTCTCTCTCTCTCTCTCTCTCTCTCTCTTTTTTAGTCACGAGTGTGCGAGACCGCGAGCGTGTTTCTTGTCTGTGTGTCGTGTGTGTGTAATGTGTGTCCGTGTGAGTTTATTGTGTGTGGTAATGTGGGTAATATGTGTGTGTGTGTGTGTGTGTGTGTGTGTGTGTGTGTGTGTGTGTGTGTGTGTGTGTGTGTGTGTGTGTGTGTGTGTGTGTGTGTAAGAGAGAGAGAGAGAGAGAGAGAGAGGCAAGGGAGGAAGGGAGGGAGCAAATGGGGGAGAGTGTGTGTATGTGTCTGTCTGTTTGTCTGTGCGTGAGTGCTTGGTTGCTGTTCGAATTGTGGGAAAACAATTTTATCA
>JADBJO010004196.1:63143-73143 GCA_016801955.1 Conus betulinus | reverse complement strand
GCATGAGAAGACAAGAAACGTAGCAGCCACATCAGCACAAGTAGGGCTCAACATCCATAAAGGCAAGAGCAAGATTCTCAAGGCCAACACTATCAGCACCAACTCGATCAGGAAGTAGAAGCCTTTACCTACCTGGACAGTGTCATCGACAAGCAGGGGGGCACAGACGCCGACGTCAGAGCAAGGATCGGAAAGGCCAGGGCAGCGTTCGTACAGCTACGGAACATCTGGAGCTCCAAGGAACTGTCAGTCAACATTCAAAGTCTGGCTCTTCAACACCAACATCAAAGCAGTTCTATTATACGGAGCGGAAACCTGGAGAACTACAGTTGCCACCACCAAGAAAGTGCAGGTGTTCATCGACAACTGCCTGCGCAAGATTCTCCGCATCCGATGGCCAGACACCACAATGAGCTCTAGGAGAGAACAAACCAGCTGCCTGCAGAACAGGAAATCAAGAAACGACGTTGTGACTAGATTGGACATACGCTGCGAAAGCCTGCAACCAACACCACACCAGACAAGCCCTAACATGGAACTCCCAGGAAAACAAAACAGAGGTCGTCCAAGGAACATCTGTCGCAGGGACCTGGAAGCAGACATCAGGAATATGGGGATGACTTGGAACTAGCTGGAGAAAAGAGTCCATGACAGAGATGCCTAACCTGGAGGTCCTTGGTTGGCGGGCTGTACCCCCGGAAGGGTATAGGCGATGATGATGATGAAAGCTTGTAAGACAGTGCGGCGTGGCAGATCGTTTGTCAATCCCAGGATCTGTAAGTGTAGGAATCTGGCAGGTTTCCATCTTTTTTCCATCGTTGCTTAACATTATGTTCTATAATTTGCAGACACGTTTTACATTGTATTCCAAGCAAGCGTGGTATTCTGATGATATGGCTATATGGTATGGATCGTGCATATCCATGAAACAGAACAAGTTTTCGTCATATTAATATATCCTTCGTAAAATGAGTCATAAAAAGTTTCTGTCTCCTGCCTCAGTATAAAACTGGAAAAGTCATGTTGACGTTGTTGCATAAAAAGCAATTAAACTTCTGAATTCTCTTAAATTTGTAGGCCACCTTCGGACAAGACTCCAAGATTTTGTTGTTGCGGTTAGCAACCCTTCTTTTGCTGTCAAGATTGAGCTTCGGCCATAAAAATTTTCTTTCCTGCTCCCGCATTATATCTACAGACGCTCTGGTATTTATCTACAGCAGCTGCATTATTTTTTTTTAACAATAAAGCTTTGATATTGTCCTCAAGAGGACAGTTCATACTAGGAACACTGAGTTATAAGGTAGCAGGCCTTTTATTCCTTGATAATCTAAGAAAATTACGCACTGCAAAAAAAATAGCAAAACGTACAGTTGTGGAAGACCTAGAGAGGTAGGAAACATTCTGGGTCTGATATTGGTCAATCTAGATAATGCACCAAAACAGAATCAAAGCTACAAGCTTTTTCCTATACACACTTTTTATTTTCAACATGAACCCAGACGATGTGGCTTCTCGTTTACCTGCACATCCTTGCTTGGAAGTTAACATTTGCTAAATGCCAACATCTTTGTTTCTGAAACAACGGAGGCAGACTATCTACGTGTAATATGGCGTAAGTCAGAACTGATTTACAAGAAACATTCAATCGTCATGAAAAAAAAAGGTCTGCACTGATTTTTCGGTCGTAGATGCGACCGGAAAATCTGGTTTGTGATCCCATCTTTCAAAAAAAAAAAAATGTAGAGAGGGACGTTTGTCTTTTTTTTTAAGCGAAATAGGTCCCCATTCTAATAGCAACTGAATATCGTCCTTTTGCCATTGACAGTCACTTCTATCCTCTCTCTCTCTCTCTCTCTCTCTCTCTCTCTCTCTCTCTCTCTCTCTCTCTCTCTCTCTCTCTCTCTCTCCCCTGTGTGTGTGTGTGTGTGTGTGTGTGTGTGTGTGTGTGTGTGTGTGTGTGTGTGTGTGTGTGTGTGTGTGTGTGTGTGTTCACAGCATTGCTCATACCAGGTGGGTAAATGTCAACCGAGACATCAAACATAGAAGACAAGACATAGGCCAAAGCGGGAGGCAGCAACATTTGCTTACATAAAGTAAACTTTCAAGATCCTGGACTTCAAACACGCGCAAACACCCCTACACAACAGTAGACAGATGCTTATCAACAAATCAGAGTTGATGTCTAGTGATTAATGGCACATACTCCTTTTTGCCCTAACTCTAGTTTTTTTTTGTCAGCTGATTTAAATTCACCAAAGTCAGTCTTTTTTTTTTAGACGATACCGACATCTTTCATTATAGCAGTAGTACATGTGCTAGTGGTAGTAGTAGTAGTAGTAGTAGTAGTAGTAGTAGTAGTAGTAGTAGTAGTAGTTGTGTAGTAGTTGTAGTAGTAGTAGTAGTAGTAGTAGTAGTAGCAGCAGCAGCAGCAGCAGCAACACTAGTAGTAGTAGTATCATTATCATCATGATCATGATCATGATCATGATCATGATGATCATCATCATTATTATCATCATCATCATCATCATCATCATCATCATCACCATCATCGTCAACATCATCATTTTACCATTATTGAGGGCATTTATATACCGCTTTTCTTCGGTGAAAAGACTTAAATCTAAGCGCTTTTACAATCGATACTGTCAGCGACTGCCTAACTGGTTAGAGGTAATTAAAAAAAAAATGCCAGATACCGCTAATTTTATGTGATATTTAGTTGAATATCAGCCACCACTCATGTTTTTTTCCCCCAACCCTTTGATTGTTCTATGGAGTATGCATGCTGTGTGTTAAGATGACATCCATAGCAGCTGACGGTATCTTTCGATGGTAGGAGATGGGAAGCCAGCATTAAGTTACGTGCACGTAACCTTGGTTTGAAGTCCAGTCCGAAGAACTCAGGATCTGGTATGCTACAATCATCCCTCCCTCTTCTCTCCTCTGTGTTCTGTCTTTGCTTCTTTCTTGGCCTACGTTTGTTGGTCAGGTAAGTACAATTCTCATATTTCGTTGTTTCCACTCACTGCCTTATATTACCATAACAAAAGGATCATCTTCGAAACTATACCCAGAACACTTCACCCATGGACACGTCCATATGAAGATGTTTGACAACACCCTTCACAGCGAGGTGGTGATTTTTCTTGTGTGTGTGTGTGTGTGTGTGTGTGTGTGTGTGTGTGTGTGTGTGTGTGTTAAAGAACAAACTGGAATTGAGAGGTGGTGATTTTTCCTTTTTTTTTGTGTGTGTTAAAGAACACACTAGATTTGAACAGACATTGAGCAATTTTTGCGACAACTTTTGAAGAAGACCCCAGCTGGAGAAAACAGTGTAAAAATATAAGTGCATAAAGACAATCTGGAAAAAAAAAAAAGAAATAAGTCCCCATGATTGTTCTGTCATCACGCCCGTTCCCAGCACACAAAAGAATCTTAGGATGTTCAAAAATCACAGACATTTTAAGCATATCGTTGTGTGCCATCTGACTGAACTTTTGGCCATGATGTAAACCAGCTCTGACCGATGGAGTGCCAACACTGTGAGTAAAGAACATCACTTACTCTATGTATCTTTGTTCTTGTCTCTCACGCAGCGGCCACGGCAAGGACAGAATGGACAAGCTGCGGATCTGGTGGATTATATATGTATGTGCATACGTGTCCCTCACTATCCCTGTCTTGTTCTCAGTGTATGTGGACCAAAC
The DNA here is from genome assembly GCA_016801955.1 of Conus betulinus. Taxonomy (NCBI): domain Eukaryota; kingdom Metazoa; phylum Mollusca; class Gastropoda; order Neogastropoda; family Conidae; genus Conus; species Conus betulinus. The sequence goes on along the minus strand of JADBJO010004196.1, from coordinate 69,433 downwards.
GCACTGGTGGAAATGAGTTACGTATTGGAGCGTCTGTGACCAACCCCCCCCCCCCCCCCCTCCCCTTTCAATCCAACCTGCCCCACTCCTTCTCCCAACCGCCGGCCCCCCATCCCTCCACACCCCTCTTCCACTCAGACTAAAAACTTTGATTGTTGCTGTACTATGAGAATGTCACATCAGGTCAGGGCTCTTTGGCTGACAATACTAACGTACTATTCTGAGCACAGTAGTAAGTGGCTAAGCCATGCAACAGTGTTTTTTTTTCTACGTTTTTTTTTTCTTATCTACCCTCCCCACTACATCGTAGCTGAACGGTCATACATGGCAATATAATGATAAGCAGATGTTTGTGGCATAGGTGAAGGCAGACCTCACCCATGGTCAAAACGAGTGCTGGACTCGGTTTGATGAAGATCTGCATTAAAGTGTGAGGGAAAAGAGATATGCGTTCCCTACTATCGGGAGACAAAAAAAAACCGAACTGGTACGCGAGCTGTTATTCTATTCATACATTTGTTTAAACATGTATTCATCCGTTCACTTATTTATTTATTTGCTTGCCTTTTTTTTTTTTTTTTTTTTTTTAGCATTCATATCATCTATGAAACTTTTTTTTCCACAGGGGAAGCAACAGCAGGTATAGGGAGAAAGAGCCTCTTCCCTCACATTTTTGTTCGTTTTGTGTGTGTGTGTGTGTGTGTGTGGGGGGGGGGGGGGGGGTGTTGGGGGATGTTTAACCTGTGTGTATGTGGGAGTGGGAGTGTATCTTTGTGTTTAACAGGATACACCAAAAGATCTTGGTGAGCGGATTATGGAGCTGGCGACTGATTAGGATCAGCGCCACGGACCTGGACCAGAATGGAACCTGTTCATCCTTGGCCAGATTCCATGTTTTCACCAAGTTTCGCGGGAACGGATTCTGTAGTTTTTGCACCAGTTGGCTGACAAAGAAACAAACGAACAGGAGGAAATTAAGCATACTTCTTACCGTCCCCAGACTCCTCAGGACTCCTCTCTAAATTTGTAATGGGTCTCTGTTTAACGAAACAGATTTTTGACTGCAGACCTGTGAACAATGCAAAATGTCGTTGAGGATTCAAAGAGGATTTTAAAATGAACACACACACACACACACACACACACACACACACACACACACACACACACACACACACACACACACACACACACACACACACAATGAATGTGTTTTGGTCATAGACCGTCTTCAGGGCTTGTGACATAAGCACACAATCGTCCGTTTACATATACGTTTTCATACGTCATTGCCTATACGTATTTATTTGTTTTTCTTTTTTAGATCACAAGTCATGAAGACGGTCTATGACCGAAACGTTGTAGATTCTTGCTCTGTTTTGTTTGTTTGTTTTCTGTTTTGAAAATCTGAGAATCCTCAAAGACATTTTGCATTGATCTCTGTTTGTTTGTTGTTCGTTTACCGATGATTGCTTTTTATTGTACAGGCGTATGCTCATCTGAAATTGAATGCAGAGTTCGTGCGCGATTCAACATATAAAGTTGATATCTTGTCAAATACTTGATGAATGTGTTTTGTACCCCTCCGTAGGAATATCAATGGATTTGATGCACCAACCTAGAACTGCATAGAAATGGTCTATTGTACAGGCTGAGCGACTTTGTTTAAACTGGAGAAAATATCATGTCTCAATGGTTTTGCTGTGAATGTGCAGTGCGATCCTGTGGTCAATATCACGGTGAAATAAGGCAATTAAGCCAACTTAGTGAAATGTTTATCGAGAACAATGAATTGGTTGTTAAGATGCCTAGTTGCCACACTGTGTTTAAGACTGACTTGGTACGAGCTAGCACGTGACGTGTTGTGTCAAAATCAATGATTTCAACCTAGTCCTCAACGTGTGGGATATTGTCGTTGTGCTGCTGTTGGCACCTTTCATGAGAAATGCAGCCTATCCTTGTTTTTGAGCCAACGATCGCTGCGGATTCGTACAAGTATCTGAAAAACACCTAGAGGAGAAGAGGTGAAAACGAGAGAGAGAGAGAGAGAGAGAGAGAGAGAGAGAGAGAGAGAGAGAGAGAGAGAGAGAGACAGAGACAGAGACAGAGACAGAGACAGAGAGACAGACAGACATAGACAGAGAGACAGACAGACAGAGAGACAGACAGAGAGACAGACAGACAGATAGACGGAAGAAGAGGGGGGGGGGGGAGAGATGGGGGGGGGGGTGGGAATGAGAAACTATACAACTCTGTGGTGAATGGTGAAACATGACAACTCTGTGTGTGTGTGTGTGTGTGTGCATGTGTGTGTGTGTGTGTGTGCGTGCGTGCGTGCGTGCGTGCGTGCGTGCGTGTGTGTGCACAATAACCACCTATCAGCAAAATCTCTATTGTATACAGACATTTACAGCTCGATAAATCTAACCCAAACAGCGGCACGCTAGAGTGGTCGTGGTGTAAAATCCCGTTCTGACTGTGTAGCCGACGCAGCAACAACCATTAATGAAAGCGGGGAACAACTACTGGTGGATCAGGCGATACTCACAACCTGCTGTCAACACACAAAAAGCATGTTCCAGATCACTCTGAACATCTACCATCTGTCGTTTCAACGTCTGATGATGATGACGTTAACCATGCTTAAACACAGTCTTGCCAATATGATCTTTTGTGATATGTACATTTACAGAGCCTGGATAGTGCGCCAATACTATTTTTTCTGGAGATCTGTTGTTGTTGTTGTTGTTGTTATCAGACACCTTACTGTAGTCAAATTGCACTTAAAAGAACAAATTATTATACCGCACCAAATGAAACATTAATTAATCACAAGACAAAACACGCAAGACGCACGTGCATTTTGCGCTCGGTTTGAGGACATAAGTGATTGTTCGCGCTTTTTGTGTTTTCGTTGTCTTCAGTGTTGCTTGTCTCGCGTGAAGAAGACCCCGAAGAGGTCGAAACGCGTCGTGTTTGGTCTTGCAATTTGTTTTCCTCTTTGGTTTGGTGTTGCGATAATTTTTTTCTTTCAAGTTGGTTTCGATTTCAGACTGCAGTCCCCTCTACTTTGAGACTGACTGGGCAGAAATAGTTCTACATTATCATCAATAATAGTGCATTCTGATAAAGTTGAACACTACGACTGATCCCCCCTGACGTCGTCATTTCTTTTCTTTCCTCTAATAAGATCATGCTCAAGAATCCATGGGCGTTAAACTGTCCTTGCTGAGAGGCGGGTTTCCAGTGTCCATCTGGAGTCTGGCACATTGCAAACACTTCGAGAAGCGAGTGAGACTCTGGCTTCCTCCACACGTTTTCAGGATTGTTGGAATGAGAAGTCTAAGCCCGGTCGACTTGTGAAATGCGGCAGAAGGAATGAAAATAAAAATGTCTTCTCTTCATCATACTTACGGGAAGAGAAGAACGGTGGGACACCTGTTTGATTCTACTAGAACAAGAAATTGTGATAATGTTTGTGGTCGTGACATTTTTGCATTGTTTTTTTGAAAATGTTACAGATCGTGACGCCACTGTCCAGACTGACCAGCGCCTTTGTTCTGCTTTGCAGCACCTCTTTTACGTGACGCCACTGTCCAGACTGACCAGCGCCTTTGTTCTGCTTTGCAGCACTCTTTTAGTTATGGTCACTGGTGTTGAGCGCGGCGGTGAAAGGGCTTCCAAGCCTTGGTGAATCGATCACGATATCCGGTGTAACAGCCCGTTCTTACCCCCCTCAGGAACTTACCCCCCGGGTAAGTCTGGGCTAGCCTGCTTTTACCCCCCGGGGTCATCTAGGACTAGCTAGAACTTACCTCCTCTAGTTGGAACTTACCCCCGCGGGGGTAAGTTTGGGCTAGTCTGGATTAACCCCCCCCCCCCCCCCCACCCCCAAAGGGTCAGTCTAGGACTATTTCGAATCTTCCTCCACCCAACACCCACCCTTCGAAAAAAGACAGGGTATTCTGGTTTTCCTCTGCCTTTACCCCCAACACGCACACACGCCTTAAACAAATGTTTTAGCCTGCATATCCCCTCCCCCCTCCCATGTCTTATAGCAGTCAGTTGGGTCAAGAGAAAGACCTACTACTCTAGACTCTTCTCAAGAGATGTACCCCCCCCCCCCCCCCCCCCCCCCCCCCCCCCCCACACACACACACCCTGGTTCACTAACACATACGTATTAACATTTCTCGCGCTAGCTTACATGCGTGGATCAATATTCGGGTGTGTGAGTACGCCCTGTGCATGCGTGGGAAAGAAAGACGGCTACATGCAATGTGACCAAGTGCCAATGTGACCAAGCGTAGTTGTGACAAAATGTCGTTGTGACCACGTGTCGTTGTGACCAAATACCGTTGTTGCTTCATCCCGGTTTGCCTCTTTTAACTATTTTACAGCTATTTAGTCTCTTGAGTACCTGTGTACTTTAGCTTGTACAATGCAGATGACTAGTGGTCAGTGCCACTGACCACTGGTCATTATGACGTAAATCGGAGATTTTAACTATTTAACAGCTAATTAGTGTTTCCCGAGTGCTTGTGTACCTTGTATAATGTAGATTACTTGTGATCAGTGCCACTGACTACTGGTCATTATGACGTATATCGGAGATTTTAACTATTCCACAGCTAATTATAGTCTCCCGAGTACCTGTGTACCTTGTACAATGCAAACGACTGGTGGTCAGTGCCACTGACCACTAGCCACTATGACGGAAATAAGATATTTCGACTATTTTACAGTTAATCAGTGTCTCATGAGTGTTTGTATACCTTGTGCAATGCAGACAACCAGTGGTCAGTGTCACTGACCATTGGTCACTTTAATGTATATGAAAGATTTTAACTATTTTTACAGCTAATCAGTGTCTCTTGAGTGCCTGTGTACCTTGTACAATGTAGATGACTGGAGGGGGGGGGGGGGGGGGGGGTCAGTTCCAACTAGGAGGGGTAAGTTCCAGCTAGTCCTGAAATGACCCCGGGGGGTAAAAGCAGGCTAGCCCAGACTTAACCGGGGGGGTAAGTTCCAGAGGGGGGCAAACAAAACAAAACAAAACAAACAAAAAAAAGACGAAATCAATTCTGAATCAATCTGACCCCCAGAATCACGCTCGCGTCCCCGACTGGGAACCAACACAGCTGGCAGAGGTCAAGCGTAGCGTCGTGAAAAGCTGCGAGATGGCTGAAGATCATGCCAGTACATGCGTTGCACGTAATCAGATGTATTTACGCCTAGGATTAGCAGGCTCCTAGCTAGAGGTGAGAATACTTTGGGCATGAATAAAAAGCCTGGAACCGCACAGTCGAGTTTTATCCAGCTCAATAAATGCATCTCCGGAACTGTAGGTCAATTTTCTTGACCAACACCGCAGGTACCCCGAATTTCTGTGGCCATGTTGACGCCGTGATATGTTATGAAGAAGAGCATAAACTATAATTCTATAATTTTTTTTTTTTACCAGAATGGAGCACCACAGCACCCTCATCGTCTTCATCCTGGTGGAGCATGGGGGGGGGGGGGGGGGGGGGGGGGGGGTGTAAGAAAAAAAGGGTATCAAATTATGTGGCGCTAGGAAGATTCTGAATATCTTAAAGATTCAAGATTGAAAAGGTTTAATCCTCCTTTCCGCTCATTTTCCGATGTGAAGGATAGCAATCAATTTACACAATGGACCATTGTTTTGTTGTGAACACGTTACAGTAACAGAGCTTTAAGATTAACGTATAAATCATACATAAATACCAAAATAAAATGAAAAAGTTTAAACACTAAAACTTAAGTGACGATCACAATTAAAAAAAAAAAAGAGTCTTCCCAGTTGCGACGAATTTTCTTGGATGAAGTTGCGTGTTCTTCCCCACGCAAAATGAACGACAGAGTCTGAATGGTAGTACATGTGACTGATAGTTTCTTGGAATGAGCCTGTTTCGGAATATGCTATTGTTCGAACAACTAAGTGAAATCTGTCCCCAAAGGTCCCCATGCCAGTCTCCACACACTCTGTGTTCTCTTTCTTCACACTCTCATCGGTCTGTCTTGATCTGTAATGCACGGTTTCTGCAAGGAAACGTTATGAGCAGAAACATGCATACACCCATAAGCTGCGTCATACATTTGATTTCTCTATAAAATAATGCTTGGTATTCCTGTAAAATAGACATGTGTGCATTACTTCAGACGACGTCTTACCCATGACTGATCACACTGCTAGCTCTCCTATTTCTGCGAAAATTAAACATAACCATAACTTCTTTAAATCAAAGATCGTTGAACAAAGCTTAGTCGTT
>JADBJO010004196.1:40643-53143 GCA_016801955.1 Conus betulinus | reverse complement strand
TTGATTCTGTTCGGCATATCAGAGCAACAAACTACAGATAAAATAATGGATTTGTTGATTTTGCTGGCTAAGTTCTATATTTGTAAATGCAAGTTAAGAATTACGCTGCCAAGAACTCTGGTATTCTTAAAACTTGTAAAATCTAGATATGACCTGGAGCGACATGTGCTGATTCTAAAAGTTGATATTGAAAACAGTGTGGAAATTGACTTAAAAGAAAGATTGGTAGATATCTCTTCCATTATTACAACTTAAGATTACTTTTCTTTTGATTCGACATGTGATTGTGCTTAACGTGAGTGAGTGAGTGAGTGTGTGTGTGTGTGTGTGTGTGTGTGTGTGTGTGTGTGTGTGTGTGTGTGTGTGTGTGTGTGTGTGTGTGAAGGTGGGATGAGGGTGGGTTCTTTTTTTTTTGTGTGTCGAGAGAGATGAGAGGCACGGCTTACCTTTTTGTTTACTTATTAATCTATGTGTGTATGTACCTCTTTTTTCTTCATTGGAAGTGTCTCTTCCTGAGCTGAAGGTAAAATTGCAAGTGCAGCAGAAATGAAATAGACAGAGTATCCCATTTTTTTTTTGCCCCTTTCAGTTGCTCATCACTCATTATGTTTATGGCAGTGGCTGCGATAAACACAACTACAATGTTTCTTTCATTTTTCGTTCTAAGTTTACAGCAACTACAGCCATTCATACTTGTGATACTCTGAGATTTACATGTGTCTATGTGGATCAAACCCTTTGCACCCTGTCCTCTTTCTGCATACTTGTACTTCTCTAACTATCTGAATTTCTTTTTTTTTTTAAATCGTGAACAGCCAAATTGCTTAGTTCGTTGAATCACAAGCGAGGTAGGTACCTTTATCTGATTCATGCTGAAAGGGTTGCAACGCTGTTTCCAGAGAATCACCTACACGTGGGCATTTTAAAGGATGGTGACCTTTGCTTCACGTTTGTCAGCTGGTAAGATGAATTTCTAAGTTTATTCATTCTCCAGTATTTCTATTCTATTTCCTGGACACTGCATGTGCCCGTTATTGTAGTAGTCTCTACTGCTGTTGCACGTAGAGTCTGTTGTTTGAGCTGATATGATAGTTTCGTTCAACAGACACACTATTTTCTCCTGCACGCCACACTCAGGCAGGAAATCTTGTCCACAGACCATTCATAAACGTATGGCAAGGATTAGATTAGTAGTTCGATTATTAGTTTTGAAATACGTCTCACGAATTTTGGGATGCCTTTTCCTTGTTATGATTATCATAATATCAACTTTATTTGTTTTCCATTGAATAGTGTTGGCGTTGCTTCTTCTGTCGATGTGCTGTGTGTTGAAATGCATGCGTTTGCTCAGTTTTCAGTCAAACTGACAACCAATAAAATGAGCTGAACAGGCATGCATGATTACAAAGACGGCCATTTTAAATCACCACTGATGAGAATCACACAATCTGAAGGAAATAAACACCAGATCTCAACTACCACGCTAAGGATTGCAAGGGCAAAGTGTCTGGTCGACATGCTGTTCTTGCTTTCATTTCTGTCTACCTTTCTCTCTTGACAGACGAATCTGCACCCCTTCCACTCCCGCCCCCCCCCCCCCCCCTTTCCTCTTCAACTCCACTCCCTTTCCCTTCCCCCCTCCCCACGCTTTTTTCCTCAAGCCTTTGCTATAGATAAGCTGACGACATGATTTCTTCCAAATGTACTAAAAAATGACGAAAAGGACGAAGCTGGGAAGTCCTGGTCACCATTCGTTATCTTCAATCAACGGAATTGACTGGGCGCCACCGCTCAAACTTTAGCAAAACAGCTGCACGGCGTCGATATGTATGGTGGCTGCGGTGTGGACGTAGCTGTCGGGGTCGTTCGCTGCTTTCATGCAGAAGTAGACACACTCCCATTGATAACGGAAGCTTCTGATCTTCCTGCTAGCCTTCTTTCTTTAAGTGAACGCACCTGTTGCACTTCAAAGAATTATGATATGCCTGATTCCATTATCTTACAGGGTGAATCACACGCGCCCGTTGAAACGTGAAAGGAATGGATGTCCGCCCCCCCCCCCCCCCCCCCCCCCCCCCCCCCCCCCCTCCGTGCGCGGGGTACGCACACAAAGTGTGCTGCGTGATCGCGAGCCCTGGATCAGACTTTGATTGAGTGGTATACAAATGATTCATAGTGTGAAATATTTTGGTTATGCACTCAGGTCTTCGTTGTGTGTGTGTGCGTGCGTGCGTGTGTGTGTGTGTGTGTGTGTGTGTGTGTGTGTGTGTGTGTGTGTGTGTGTGTGTGTGTGTGTGTGTGTGTGTGTGTGAGTGTGTTCATGCGCGCACGCATACGTGCCTGTGTGCGTGTGTTCGTTTGTGTGTATGTGTTGGAAGATGACTGCACACACACACACACACACACACACACACACACACACACACACACACACACACACGCACACACACACACACACATTCACACACGCGCGCGCATACGCACACACACACCACACACGCGCGCGCGCTTACACACACACATACACCACTTGTGTACCTGATAGTAAGTTACTGTTAGAGATCTGTATACGGAATAGACGGTTAGAAAAGTCAAGACCTGCTGAAACAGGGGATTTTCTCCCTTAAAACCAGAAGTAACACACATGAGTCACAGTATAGTAGATTAGCAACGCAAGAAAAATGTTCTTTGTTGAGAAGCCTGACGAGATCAATGCTTCGCCTCGTACTCTCTCCCTGGTGAGACTCTCAAAACCGCACGTGCAACGAGAGCACATACATTTCAGAATCATACCATTCAGGGCAGAGACATCCATCGTCTCCATTTTGGACAGATCACACAAGGGCTGGGCCCAAGCCATCGTCAGCACCAAGGCAAAGACTGCGGCCTGCTCTCTACTGATCCACATGGTGACTGGTTTTCCGTCTCCCAACTGTCGCCTGAAACATTCGACCTCAGTTTTCAGTATAATTCTAGTAGCACCCTGCCTTCTTTTCCCAGCATTTATGTCACGCACACACACACACACACACACACACACACACACACACACACACACACACAAAATTTTGTTTTTCGATCGAAGCTCTTTATGAGGACACACGAGTCCTCTTTCGGTTCAAATACATGCTTACGTTACTTAAAATCATGAAAGATAGGCTGAAATACATGCAGATCAGGAATTTGATGTCAGTGGTTTATCCACACGTAGTTGTGTTCTAAAAGCTCAAGACCTTTGCTCTGAGCCAAAACAAGAGCAGCAAGTCGGAACTGAAGAGATCGTTGCAAAATCATCTCACAAAACCGTGTTCAAATGGAATCAAAACCGTGGTGTGTGTGTGTGTGTGTGTGTGTGTGTGTGTGTGTGTGTGTGTGTGTGTGTGTTGTTTAAATGCATTGTATTCCTATGCTGGAATGTGGCATACTACACCCCCCCCCCCCCCCCCCCCCTCCCCCCCCTCCACCCCTCCCCACCGCTCCTCCCCACTTCTACTTCTGACTCTTTTTCATCTCATGCTAGTCCAGTAGCTCTGTATTGTGTGTGTGTTTTCATCTGTGTGTGTGTGTCTGTGTGTGTCTCTCTCTTGTCTGTGCGCGCGCGTGCGTGCGTCTCTCTCTGCGTCGTCTCTCTCTCGTGCGTTGTCTGTCTGTGTGTGTGTTTTTGCTTGTTGTTGTTGTTGTTGTTGTTTTCCATACTTTCATCAACTCTTTCATTCACCTTCCTATATCACCCTCACAAGAGTCTATGATCGGCACATCACCACCAAATAGGCACTTCACTTCACCACGAGTACGTTTCACAAGTTCACACAAGTTCACAAGTTGTTGATTTTTGTCCATGAAGGAAAGGGAGGTTCATGACAAGAAATGTTGTGGGCCTACTGAAAAGGGACATAACTCACAAGATAAATTCAGGAGGCAAACCTCAGGGCGACAAAAAAGTTCAACTTACCGCAAAAGTAGTTCCGAAACTTACCAAATCAAATAAAATGATAAAAAGAATAAACGAATACAATCTGAAGAAGTCCACTTTATAACTTCTCGTTGTCACCTTTCATAGCCCTACAAAAAAAAAGAAGTTAGTATTAATGTGAGATCACAATTATCCAAACTTAATCTGTTTCGTGTTTTCAGATTTCGAACCTTTTATTTTCTGCTAAAGCATCTTCAGTTAATGGCATACCAATCCACAACGGAGCCAATGACTTACCGTCTGTATCTTGGTGAGGTGCGTAGAAGCGGCGAGTCCGGTACTTGTGCATATATACCCTTCCCTTTTACCACGCGCCTCGTTCTCAGTGTGTCAGCAGTTACGTGGAAATCTGTGATTGGTGGAATGGATTCGGAAGCTCGGCAGTCCATTTCTGCTCTCTGCCCCCCTTCGCCTGACACATCCTCTCCATCCACCCACCTCCACCCCCCCCCAGCCCACCCTTCCCCCGTCTACTCAAAGGCTTCGATGACTGCCACGTTTGGAAATGTGTCGCTAAATGTTGAGAGATCTGTAACTGATGCTTTGATGCTTGACATCACTTTGCTGAACATCTGTAATGGTAACGTAATAGGTCTTCTTTTTAGCGGTGCATGCAGGTTAACCATTTCCTACACATAGGATGTGTGTTCTGTGTGCTCTTTTTGCCCCCTTTCTGCTACGCGATTTTGGTGTCGTAAAGCAGCATTTGTTTGGAGTTAAGGGCCCGTAATGATTTCATCATGGAAGCAAGAGTCCCTACTTGTTTGTCATTTCCCACGTGTTTGCACTCTCTCTCTCTCTCTCTCCTCTCTCTCTCCCTCGTCTCTCTCTCTCTCTCTCTCTCTCTCTCTCTCTCTCTCTCTCCTCGTCTCTCTCTCTCTCTCTCTCTCTCTCTCTCTCTCTCTCGCTCTCTCTCTCTCTCTCTCTCCTCCTCTCTCCTCTCTCTCTCTCTCTTCCCTCTCTCTTTCCTCTCTCTCTCTCTCTCTCTCTCTCCTCTCTCTCTCTCTCTCTCTCTCTCTCTCTCTCTCTCTCTCTCTCTCTCTCTCTCTTGCAGATACACACATTTACATGCAACGTGAGAGGGCGCCAAAAATATCGTAGTTGAAGTATGTACCTCCATCGCCCATCCCACCCCTTTGACCCTTCTCCCTCCCAGCCATCCTGCTCTCTTCCCCGTGTTACCACCCCCCCTCGCCCCGTCGCTCCTGCCACCCCCCCCCCCCCCCCCCCCCTTTCCTTCCTGTCTATTATCATTACACTTCGTGAGAACACATAAAAAGAAACGAACATAACACACACACACACACACACACACACACACACACACACACACACACACACACAGACAGAGACAGAAAGATCATGCATTGATGTAGACCGACTAAAGACATATGTATGTACGCGTAGACGGTGTTTGCATGGACTGTGAAGTGTCACACGACTCCTGAAGCTGTTTCTGTTGTTGTTGCTGCTGCTGTTGCTGCTACTGCTGATGCTGCTGTTGTCCCTGCTGCTGCCTTTGTTCGTTTACGTTTGTGTTTTTGCAGCTGAAACACGAGAATCTGCCCTCAAATCTTATCCACCAATGTGACAAAAGCGTGTTGGAGGTATCAGTGTCCATCCCTGAGTGCAGAGTTCAACAGCCGGCAGACTGATCAGTCGTGACCACTCACTCGGGACCCTCACATTGAGGACATGGACATGGTGACCACTTTAAACATCAACCATCTGCTGTTTCCAGTCTCGTCAGATTAACGCAGATATGAAAAAAAAATGCTGAAATCACAGTCGCATGAATTTTTCTTCTATATATCCTTTACAGTGAAAACCACTTCCATCATTCGACTGGGACTTCAATAGACGCATTTCCTTGGAATCAGTAGTTTAAACCGATCGCCGGGGATAGTACTCTCTGATTATGAAAAGCACTTAAGGCCACTGATAATGGGTTTTTTTTTGCCTGATAGAACGCCCATTTTCAATGGGACTCTGCCAGACTGTAACCCATGGGCGTGTGATGTTCTTGCTTTAACACACACACACACACACACACACACACACACACACACACACACACACACACGAATGCAAGCACACACACACGCGCGCGCGAGAGAGAGAGAGAGAGCACGCACGCACGCACGTACGCGCACATCCCCCCCCCCCCCCCCCCCCCCCCCACACCCCACGCGCGCACATGAACACACGCACGCAGGCAGGCACGCGCACACACACACACACACACAGACGCACACGACGCATGCACGCACGCAAGCGCACGCACGCACACACACACACACACACACACACACACACACACACACACACACACACACACACACCACCACCACCACCACCACCACCACCACCACCACCACCATACTCACACACCACCATGGGTGAACTCAGGATGCAGATGAAACAAAAAATAACCTTACCTTGCCAGTAGTGCGGCATTAAAAAAATCCTCCTTCATCAGTCAAACAAGAAACGTTTCTAATCGTGGCCCTTAAGCATCCGTGTCAGAAGATGATAATCCCGATGGAGAATGGGAAACATTGGAATCCGTCATTCCCGTTCACTTTGCAGCAAAACGTGGAGAATGAGCTGTTCCCCAACTCCCGTCTCTGTTAAATCTTGCAGCGAAAAGCCTAAAGCAAGTGACTGCGATTACAATAAACGTCCTCAAATGTACTTTGAAGATAAGACATGGAATTCACAGTTGTCGTCCATTGAGAGAGAATGACCTCCCGGGACCTCAGCACATCTTTTTCTCCTCAGTTCCATTCTTTAACCGCTCATTCTCCCCCGTTTTGTTTTGTTTTTCTACACTCTCCCTCACCACCCTCTACCACACCATCCCTTCTCTATACCTCACCTTATCCATTTACTGATCTTCAAGCATGTCCGGAATGGCGTTCATCTTCCCTTCATCTTCATGCCTATGCCCAGTCCATTTTGCTGTGTAAAGTGAAATGCCGTAGCAGACGTCAGTATTCTTCTTTCTCCCCACTACTCCCTCCATCAGCCCCCAAACGGAACTAGGCTGTTTGTGGTGGATCATAACGTTTCTTGTCCTCCAAAGTTAGATCTAGTTGCAAAGTGAGACAACACCCAGGACAACGAAAATGAACGAGCAATCACTTATGTTTCTTCCATAAGCAGAAATCTAAACAAATGTTCATCCATAAGCAGAAATCTAAACAAATCTGAAAAAAAATATGTTCAAGGATCCGCTGAAATGTGGACAACGAATGACAAGACGAAATACGACGCGTTTTGACCTCTTAGGTCTTCTTCTGGCAAGGTACACAAGACTCAGGACAACGAAAATGAACGAGCAATCACTTATGTTCTTCTTCCAATGCGGCGTAAGATGTGCGTTTAATGTCAGGACGAATCTGTCTGCTCTTTCATCTATGAATTCTCGCTTCTCTTTGCTTCTCTGTGTGTGGGAGGTCCTACGCAAAGCTTCATCTTGATCCGATTTGGATGAAGATGTGATTGCTCGTTCATTTTCGTTGTCCTGAGTGTTGTGTATCTTGCCTGAACAAGACCTAAGAGGTCGAAAACTCTTCGTGTGTTTGTCTTGTGGTGCGTTTGTCTACATTTTTCGGCGGAGCCTTATAACTTTTTTTTTTTTTTCAAATTTGTGCTGCGAAGTCACGTTTGTAGAAGAGGACCATGCATATTTGCAATTAGAGCTCAAATGCTTAACAAGTATGGGAGAAAACCAGAACATCGTCTTCCACCCCGAGAAATGCTACTTGCAGCCAGTCTCAAGACTTAGAAGGATGACTTACTATCCCTTCCATTTGGCCAGCCAGACTGTGCCCACGGTGCAGGAAGATGAGGACTCTGACGTCACTTTGCAGGTGAGCACCATCTCGAACGACTGTGTAGACCACCTAACAGCCCACGTCAATAGGACCCAGTGCTTCCTGGATCAAAACTCACGATAGCATTCACGAAGCTCCGTGAAAGGACACATAATTCTAGTGTAAAAAAAATCTTTGCTGAGGGACCTCTCATACAAAGCAAAGAGGCAAGAGAAAGCGAGAACTCACGTAGGAAAGAGCAGACACATTCGTCCTGATCCGGTAACGAGAGATCCCAAATCGGACTTGGAGCTGCCTACAGCAGATGAAACATGGTGGCCAAACAGGAAAACTTCAGTCGACCTTCAGTCGACTGGATTTACTTTCCGTGGACCGCGTGCCTCAAAACCTGGTCAACGGCAACTATGAAAAGGAGGGGCTATGAATGTCACCCCTTGTCTGACCCAACTGAGAATTTCAAAAACCAGTTACTTAAGGCACTACCTGTCCTGATCCGACACTAGGGCTTCATGCAGATCTGTTCTATAGCTGATTGCTGATACCCACTGGTTTAAGTTCTAACTGAATAAGATTTATTTGAAAGCTGTGAAGAAAATCGCAAAACTGATTCTACAACACTTGTTGGCTGATCTGTAACTTGCGTCGTGACTGACTGTATGAAAGTAGCTAAGCCCATGACCGAACGTCCAGATCTCAAATCACGTGAGGGATTTGTAATTTTTTTTTTTTTTTTTTTTTTTTGTCCTTTGAACAGCATTACCAACATTGTACCAATGGCCTGATATCTGTAGCGTTTTTGAATGATCAGAAGCACCAGCAGAAAACAATAACCCGGGAACTAAGATGGAAATCTAATGTAAAGCGGACACAAAGCACATGCCAACCAAACCACCGAAGGGAACCAAGGACAATCACTGTTCAGAGTTCGGGATCCTAGTATTGATGCTTCATTGTTTGGTTGTTAACAAGAAGAACTACCCGTCCAGACGATTGATTGTGTTTACGTTTTTAATGAGCGTGACAACACGTTTTACATAACCCATGTCAAACCCATTTTTTCCTTTTTGATTTTAACAACTTCCCATATTTGAAAGTATTTTTTTTTTCCCCTTATTCCGAACCCAAAAAACCTTATACGGGAAAACTGCAACGGAAACGCAAAAAACATAACAAAATTGCTGTGTGAAAGCAATGTGTAATAACTCAAGTATCAGACAGAACATCTTGAAACAAAAATGGCAGTTTAAGACAGTTTATGAATAGAACAATAAACACTTACCCATCCAACAGAATCTTCTCTTCCATTCAAGCAGAATGCATCACTTGAGACAGTTTGTAGAGATCAAATCACACACCCTATAGTGAAACACTGACAATGATGCAGTATTAAAACTGTTTATAAACCCATTGTTTACACACTCTCTTCCACTTTACCAAAATCATGAGTCCATCAACGTCACAAACCAATTTGTTCTATGCGCTTTCCACTCCCACCTGCCAAACTCATTAGTCCATTGAAGTCAGGAAACATCATTACTTACTGTGATCCCCAAAGTTTTCTATTCCCAATCATATCCAATTTCCCAAGAGACACACAGCCATTGTTCTGTTCAACACCGTCACTTGCAGATGACAGTTACTGATGTTCATCGTTGTACTAGGTGGGTGGCAGACTTGCTGCCAACTGCCTGGCAAACAAGGGGGCTGAAGGTTTGATCTCAAAACATGACCGATCATCTACTTAGTTTTTGTTCCCTTTTCAGTGCTAAGAGTCCGTGTCGTCTGCTATGAAAATTGTTCACTCAACTCGCAGTTTGCCTCAGTGATTTAAGATTTGCCCATATAAATCAGTTTTACCCGTATTGAAACTTGTATACGGTCGTACAGACCCGAAATCATAGGTTCCCGTCCCGTACAACAATATGGGAAAACCGTATAGGTTGACACCTATGGTTTTAAGACTAGTAGCAGACAGTAAGTAGTCTGTTGGCTATGTTCCAACTCTGCTTTAAGTGAATGATTTGACGACTGAATATTTTTTGAAACACAGACATTCACACCAAGGATATCTGCTTTGATGTTAATTGCTGACAGAGATTTGGGGGCAGCTCAAGTGCTCCCCCCTGCCCTGCGCGCTACATCGAGTCCACTGATGGCAAATGTTATAAATGATGAGGGGATGAAGTGGGGGGGTGTGTGTGGGGGGGGGGAGGGGGGGGGGGTTACACTTACCATTTGATGGCAATGCTGGATTGTTTTTGTTTGTCTGTAAAATGTGCTAATATCAGTCTCTCTGTCCGAAAGTATATATGCCCTTATCTTCCCCTCGAATTACTCTCCCTCTCTCTCTCTCTCTCTCTCTCTCTCTCTCTCTCAATAACAATAACGTCCCTTGCCTTGGCTGCCAGCAAGATGGCGAACTGCTCCAGGATGCCAATGACAGGGCTCCCATCTCGCTTGGCAGGCATCGGGAACAGTCCCCTGCAGGACCCCGTGTCTGTCGTCATTCCTTACAGGAGGCAGGGAACATCAATCCGTTGGTAGTGCTCCGTCTGACGCCATCCCGTCAGTCCCCAATCAACCAAGGTCAGTGTGACACAGTAGCTTATCGCAAGAAATTATCCATCGCATATTTGCAGTCGACGACAACGAAAAGCCAGGACACGCAGGACAATATTATTTCAAGAGCAGAGAAAGATTCTTTTTCATCTCCCCCAGGCCCCTGTTTTTGCCCACTTCTCCAAGTCTTTTTTTTTAATAGTAAATTAATGCAGTTGCACAGAGCACTTTCGGAAGATGACAGCCTCCAGTCAGTGCTATGTAGCATAGAGCGCACGGGCGCGACACGGCCTGACCACCAGCTGCAAGAACATTGTGAAATGACCTTAATATATCGTCGGTGACAGTTGAGGCAGACTGACCTGGACTCGGCGAGACTGGACGGACTGTCCATACTGCCGCAGACGGTGAGGAAGACACATGAAAGTCATTTTGAATCGGGTCATGGTGGAACATTTTTACACAGTCTGTGGAGCATCGTGGTACGTCAGCTGATGTGGGTGAAGAAAACAAAAAGACTTGTGAAAAGTGGGGTGACGGGAGTGCTACAGAAGTGCTACACGTCAGTCAGCGACACGGGACAGATTGATTGCGGTATGACAACTGACATTTTCAATGAAATGGCGACATGTTTTTAAATCAACGGTCAGAACAAATGACGATAAGACTGCATCAAAGCTTTCAATCCAATGATGAAGACCGCCCCCTCTTCGTAACTAACTGGTGTAGATGGAAATCTTCTGGATGCAGGCAGTTGTCGGTGCGTTCTGGAAATGATGCTCGCTCTATCTGCCGTTGTACTACATTAGCGTCTCTCCGACTCCTCCGCACCTGCCTCTCTCCTTCTCTCTTTGCCCTGCCAATCATTGCTCTCTCATCTCTCTCCCCTCATCATCCACCTCCTCTCAATATCCTCCATCTCTCGTCTCTCTCTCTCTCT
Organism: Conus betulinus; assembly: GCA_016801955.1. NCBI lineage: Eukaryota > Metazoa > Mollusca > Gastropoda > Neogastropoda > Conidae > Conus > Conus betulinus. The sequence continues at coordinate 41,832 of JADBJO010004196.1, read as the reverse complement.
CATGACACAAGCGCGTGCGCGCGCGACGCGCGCGCCACAACACACACACACACACACACACAGTGGCAAGAACGAGATAGCGTCACACCACGTACACACACACACACACACACACACAGAGTAACAAGGGGGGCACCGAAAATCGTTATTTCCCCGGCCTTTTCAAAGGTTCGCTGGGCACAGCACACCTCACACACGACGCGCGCTCGCGCGCGCGCACACACACACACAACACACACAACACACACACACACACACACACACCCACCCACACACACACAAACATTACAGTCCCCTGAGTTTTTCAAAGGCCATGCAGGCTCACGCACACCATGCACACAGTCTCGCTCAAGCAAACGCGCGCGCACAACACATTCACACAGGACATCAAAACACACACACGACACACACCACCACACCACACAACACACACACCCCCCACGGAGATACATCATAATTTGAAAGGCGAAATTCGTGACTGCAATCTTACAAACGATCCTGTTACACACGATGTTTTTCATATGATTTTTCTTAGCAGATTTTTACAGTACTGTTTATGCTTCAGAATTCTGCGGGCTGCAGCAAACGTCATTTTCGAGTACCGAGTTGAAGGCAACCTAACTGGTGTGGGTACAGGACAACATTTCTTCAGCCTCTGGTCCTGCCTGCCCTGCAAGCCTGGGCCCTGACGCCATCCTCCAGGACGACAACGCCCGTCCCCACCGTGCCAGGGTGTAAACGTCCTTCTTGGAGGAGCAGCAGGTCAACCGCCTCGACTGGCCATCGTCCTCGCCCGACCTTAACCCGATCGAGCACACGCCTGGGTGGGACGTCCTGGGGCGCCTGCTTCACGAGAACCCCCCCTCCAGCATGAACCTGGGCCAGCTCTTCGACTTCTTGCAGCAGGAGTGGAACAACATCCCCCCAGCTGACTCTCAGGAGGCTTGTGGACTCTATGAGACAGAGATGTCTAGCTTGTATCCTGCGCTAATGGGCGGCCATACTGAGTATTGACATTGATTGTCATTTGATTTGACTGTTCTGATTTTCTGAAATGAGGTGTTCATCAATTAAGCCCATGAAGTTGTTTTTGAGCAGCTGTTATTCGTTTTTTATTTCTGATGTCATTGTATCGTTCCTATAGATGAATTTTCAATTAATTGTGTTTGAAGAAGTTATTTTGGTTTTT
>JADBJO010004196.1:17500-30000 GCA_016801955.1 Conus betulinus | reverse complement strand
CTCCTCAGTACAGTTAATAAATAACCGTTGGAACACGCGCTGTTTTTAGCCATTGTGGATGTGGAGAATACCTTTCACCTAGCCAGTCGAAGTCTGCTGTTGCACATTTCGCAATAACACTCAGCTTGTTCATCGTACCGTTCAATGCCGATGCGTCCATGGGCCCCAGCTTTGTCACGTCACAAAATGGCGCCGCCCAGGCCACTGTCAGCGTCAAGAAAAAAAAAACGACTGCCTGCTCTCTTCTGGTCCACATGGCGACTGCTTTCCTACGTTCAGCAGAAAGCATCATCAGGCATCATCATTTGGCACACAATGGTACAAAGACATTGGTCGTTGTTTCCTAATATGATCATTTCTAATTTCTAACGTCATGATTTTCTTTTTCGCATGTCAGGCTGCAGTGAATATGTAGCAGACGTAATTCTGTCATAAGAGGGCATACTCCATGCTAAGGGTATCGCATTGTATTGTGTAATTTCATTGTCCTAACAGGGTATTTCTTTGTGAAACTCGCCCTGCCTTTCTCGGGGAGGAGATCACGTGACCACAATGCAGCGTTGCTCATGGTTTCTTTATCAACCTTCCTCATTTTTTTTTCCCTTTTTAGCGTTTCTCTTTTCTTTTCATTCTATTGAGTATTTATTCTAATCAGCTCACGTCGTCAAATGTCTCATACAAATAATACAACAGGCGGCGGAAAGAAAACAACAAACCAGACTGAAAAACTACATCTGATCCACTGAAATGGTCCTTTTCTTAGTTTTCACTTGGTTTTTACTCATTTACAAGTCATTTGTCTCATTTACCTACGTTATTCAGGGTTTTTAACCCCGTTTTTCACACAGTTTTTGAGAGGGACAAAGTGCTGTCAACTCTCCTTCCCCCCCCCCCCCCCCTCTCTCTCTCTCTCTCTCTCTCTCTCTCTTTCTCTCTCTCTCTATCTCTCTCTCACTCTCTCTGTTAATGACTCTCATTCACCATGCAAGTCTGTGTGTTGTATTTGTTGATGGACATTCAATGCGGATTTTAATATTTTGATGTTCGATCGAGAACACATTTCCTGTCGTTTCTGAACATTTTTCATGTCATAATTATATTCTTGGGAGAGAGCAATGTTCTTCAGTTTGCGGATAGTCTTCATGTCATAGGTATCCTCTTAAGAAGACGCCGTTCTTCACGGTGTGGACAATCTCCACGCCATTTTTGTCTTCCTCAGAGCGAACTGTCGTTCACTTTGTGTACTGTCCTCATGCCATCTTCACTCTTTCTTTCAATTCCCATCTTCGTATAGAGGCGTTGACTCCCAGTCGTTCGGAAACTCACCTTTGCTATCAAGTCTTGTCATGATGATTCTTGCTTCCCGCATCGAGCATTACATTTAGTTTGTGCCTAGTTCTTTTGTAGACCTGTGGATGTCAAACAATTTCTTCAAAGCAGAACTGTTTATATATTTGTCCTTAGTGATAGTCATGCCAAACACTTGTGATACAATCTGTCACTGCAAAAGTGTTCATTATGTAATGCCAGACTTTTTTTTTTTCAAAATCTATCACCGCCCACCTTCATCCTTTATGAACGGCTGTTTTTGGCGTAGTGGTTGGTGTTGTGGACTTGTGAACTGGAAAGCTGCGGGTCGATTATCATCAACAGCATTCAGTCTGGGATTTTTCTGTTCCCCGCCGTCTCCTAAACAAGAGTATACTATGGGCTCAGCTTTGAAGACTAGACTTGTTTCTTCGATTTAAAGGATTTGTCTTTTTTTTTTTTTTTTTTTTTTTTGTGCTGTCCCAACCTCTGCACCACCTCAGAGGCAGTGCACCCACGCCGCTCATTCCGACACCCTGTCCACAGCTACAGCCCGGTCGGCCCCGCCGCAGCCCCGGCACCGGCAATCCGCAGGGAGCAGTCAGTGTCAATTAAAGGATTTGTCTTTAAGAGATTGTTCATATCGTCTGACCAGCACTGCAGTATCTGTTCCTCTCGAGTTTGGTTGACGCAAAGATGTATTGTAAAGAACAATGTGGACTAAAAGCCTGCCGCATAGTCTCAGACCAGAATGTATCATCTTCATCCCGCTCATCCTCGTTGGCCAACACGAAAAAGTTCTCACATGTCTGGTTCTTTGTGTTCTAGTCTCCTGTTGACCTGATTGTTCTCTCTGCCCGCGTGTGTAGCATGGATGTGTCCAATACTTCAGCGACAGAAAAGTTCGTATGGACCGTTGTTGGATGGACAAGGTGGCGCTCTCTCCAGAGGGCAATACTATTCTGACGCTGCACGAATAGGCAATTTCCGTCGTTAGTAGGGGACTTAATAGTTATTGTCTTGTGCGTGTAAGCCCAGAACAGGCACAACTGAACACCAGTGACAGGAATCGGAAGCAATGCAGTGTCGCCTATGGTGGCTTGCACATGACGACGTATTGATTCGTTCCTGTTTGTATCAGTTTTACTGGGCATTTTTTGATCCAGCATGCGACCATGATTCACACTACAGACCTGCTGCAGCAATTACTGAGCCCCTTCCCAGGCCACATTCTGTCCTTCCACCAAGTTTGGTTAAAACCACCAGCCGCCGTGATAAAGTGGCTAGCGTCACGGACTCCAGGCTGGGAGGTCATGGGTTCAATTCCCGTCAGAGCCATGTGACATTTTTTCTGCCCCGACTGGGTCCTACTCACATTCGAGTTTGCTACGGGCTCAACTGGGAAAACTAGGACCACATAGTCGACTTTCATCCACTAAATGGATGCGTCTTTGAATGTGTTGCTCAGATTTCCTTACCAACACTGCAGGTGCCTGTATCTCTCAGGTCTGGTTGACGATGGGATATATATGGAAGTGTGCATAGAGTACAGCCCCGTCATACAGTCTCAGACCGGAATGGAAATCTGTAGCGTCATCTTCATCATCCTCATTTTATCAATCAGCATTCTTTTTTTTTTAAGTCTCAAATTCTGTGGCCCTTCATGCCCCGCTCTCATGCTGACCTCAGTTTTCGGTGTCCTCTCCATGTCTATGTCCTTGGTTTGGTTTATAGGGGTCACCAGTGCCAGCTCATTCATGGGAGTTATCGTTGGACGGACGTGGTGACGCTCTCTGGAGGGAGAGCTCACTCATGCCGGCTCCGCGACTAAGCAATTTTGTCGTCAGTAGAGGGCGTAGTATGTGGTGTCCTGCGTACGTTGGATCAAAACAGGCTTCACTGAACACCACCACTGTGACTCGGCAGCAGTGCAGCGTCACCTCCGGTGGGTTGCCTCTTGATGACTTGACATTGATTGCTCCCTGTGAATTGCCTGTGGCGGGGCCGTGGTGGGACAGGTCAGGATGTGGCTGTGGACGGGGGGATCAGAATGTATATGCAATGTCACTGAGGTGGCACAGAAGATGGGGACAGCAGAAAAAAAAAAGGTTTGGTTAAAATCAGTTTAGTGGGTCACAATAACCCCTGCTCAAAGACAAGCAACCCAACTGACTCCAGAGGAAGAAAAGTTTCCATGGTGGAGGATATTATGATATTTAGTCAGAAAAAGAACAATATGACAGTTATCTTAACAGTCCCTTATCTCAATTTTAAACAATATCGCAAGATAAAAAATTTAATCAGTGTAACGAAAATAATGATCACCTGCTCATGCTAATTATGAATTGTTTTAACAAAAAAAACTCTAATTATTGCCGATCATTAAAAAAAAATATGACTAAATGTTTAATTGCTTGCTTGGATGCACCTTTCATTTAATGGGATAGATCCATGCTGTTTGTGCGTGTGCGTGCGGATGTAAGTGTATGTGTGTGTGCGTGCGTGCGTGCGTACATGCGTGCGTGCGTACGAGCGTGTATGCAGGCATGCATGCATGTGTGCGTGCATGCGTGAGTGTGCGTGCGTGTGTGTGTGTGTGTGTGTGTGTGTGTGTGTGTGTGTGTGTGTGTGTGTGTGTGCACAAACATTTTTTTTCAGAACATACAGAATCTTAACAGTCACAGGCAAAAAAAAAAAAAACCACTGTAAAACAGCCTCACATCTCTATTTAAAGCTGTTCCAGCGTGAAGGATCTATGCTGGGTATGTCAGAAATATATGGTTGTCTTCTACAGAGACGTATCAAATACAACTCAAACAGAACAAATTCTAACCAGAAAACCACAGTGTGATTAGTGTAAGTTTCAAGCCTCTCATTTCCAAATTCCTTACCTGGTCCAGCCGAAGAATCTTCTCTGGCAGCAAAAGAAGAATGCAGACACTGCGCGTTGGGTAGAGTATATATGCCAGTCTCATGCATTTCGTCTCGTGTCCTGGCTGTGTCGACAGGTGGACATTGAATCTCTGCCATCAATGGCAGGAAACACATGTTCCATGTTTTCATCTCACCCCGGCTTTCATCCTACACACAGATCTGATGTTGCTGCTGATGTTTTATCTTCTTATTCTCTTTCGCCCCCTTGTCTTCCTCAAAGGCATTTTTCCGAGCCGCCCATTCTGCTTCGCGCACACAAAGAACAAATCCAGATTTGGCAAAGGGCTAGGGGCCGGGAAAGGCGGAGGGGGACGGAGGAGGGGGCTCAGGTTTGCCACATGATCAAACGGTCGCCCAAAGGTGAATGCACAGAAATGGTAACCTTGCGATAATGAAAGACTGCCTGGTCAGATGAACACATGTGGAAATTGATACGTCGTCCACAGACTCGACCGTTTAGCAGTGTAAACCAATAAAACCTCTTCTATCCTTCTTCTCTGAGTTCTTTTATACGATAAAAAAAAGACAGAAAAACATGGCTGACTTCTTATCATAGCCTGTACCCTCTGGAATCTTTGGTCTTGTTCTCACAAGAGAATTTCTCTGACACCTCTAACGATCTTTGAGTTTTGGGGTTGTCATTGGTCCTCTACTTTCGCACCAAAACGAATCAGGTAAAGTTTTTTTTTTTTCAAATAATGAATGATTCCCGAAATTTCAATCCATCATTCAAAACGTGACCAGTGCGAATTAGAAAACGCTGCAAATAATTCGTTTGTGTCACGACCAACAGCATACCATTTTGTCTTTGTTAGTTTTTTTTTTCTTTTCTTTTTTGCATACATTGCATTCATCTGAATAAATCCACTTTCAAATCATCTTAACTACTCGTTTGGTTATACGACTGGGTGTAGTACAAGGGTACTGCCATGAAGGAAAGTTGTATACAACGGTCATTCGTCCGTAGGTCGTGCATGGGAGGTGGCAAGTAGTTTAAATCTATAAAGAAAGGAGTCTGCTTCTTATCGTGATAAATCATAAAAGGAAAATGTATGGAGCTTAAGCAGTCGAAGAAACAATATAATGACTGTCATCAGAACATAAACAACAACAGTCGTTTTTAAAAATCATTTTCAACCCTCTCTCTCTCTCTCTCTCTCTCTCTCTCTCTCTCTCACACACACACACACACACACACACACACACACACACACACACACACACACACACACACACAGAGAGAGAGAGAGAGAGAGAGAGAGAGAGAGAGAGAGAGAGAGATCTCCATATTCTTTTCTTCCATCTGAAAGTAACTCTCTGTCTTTTTTCTGTAACCTTTTTCGCTCTCTTTTCAGCGGTAACTGTAACCTCTCTCTCTCTCTTCTCTCTCTCTCTCTCTCTCTCTCTCTCTTCTCTCTCTCTCTCCAATGGTAAAGGGAGCAAGACCAGTACATAATGTTTTCAGTCATCGAAAAGCGTGATATGGGCATTGTTGTAATCTCTGTGACAATCTTTGTCTCCCCTACCACCATTGATGTGCAAACAGAGAGAAAGAAAAAAGAAGAAAAAAGAAAGAAAGAAAGAAAAAATTGGCAAACTTGATGTGTGGTGTCAATAGTTAAAGACCAGGGAAATGATTCAGTTACTGACAGTGACCTGAGTGTTCGTTAGTGGTGAACTACCGAAGATTGATTGATTGATTGATTTACTTGTTTGTTCTATATTTATTTACTTCTTTATTTTCATTATTTTCTGTAGTATTTTCAAATTTTACATTGCACTCCTTTTTGGCAATCACACGAATGACTGTCATTCTCTCACATTCTTTTATGACATTCTTACTAACACAATTCGGTACCAAATATGCAGAACTCGAAACAAGAAACAGTTGCTGATTTGGGCGATAAAAAAAATGTCGAGAACTATATTCTTTTTAAATGAAAAAAAAACTATAGGAAAAATATGTATTGATATTGATAATCATCATCATCCTCGTCGTCATCATATCATCATCATCATCATCATCATCATCATAACAGTAATAATGATAATGATGAATATAATAAGAACAATAACAACAACATAATAATAATAATAGTAATAATCATAATTACAATAATAATAATAATAACTCAAAGTACACAAGTAAAGGTCCTAGATATAGATTCTTACTCGGTCTTCTTATAATCTCTCTCTCTCTCTCTCTCTCTCTCTCTCTCTCTCTCTCTCTCTCTCTCTCTCTCTCTCTCTCTCTCTCATGTGTGCATTCTCTCTCTCTCTCTCTCTCTCTCTCTCTCTCTCTCGTATGCATTCTCTCTCTCTCTCTCTCTCTCTCTCTCTCTCTCTCTCTCTCTCTCTCTCTCTCTCTCTCTCTAGTGATACCATAAATGTCACATAATTGAAGAATATTTTGTCGGATAAGACACATGTCGCTACATAGATCTTGGCTGACACCCTCATCAACACCTTCACGTGGCTCTCCAGGTCACATGATCTGACGTCCATGGTTCGTTCGTATGTTGTTTTGGACAGACATGTCCGAAACAGAGTTAACCCCCCACAGCGCTACGTGAGCTCGCTGGCACCCCAGAAGAGAAGATGCCAGGCAGTTAAGGGCACTAAAAGAGGTCAAGCACGCTGCAGACTGTGAGAGTTTGTCTCACGGTTGACAACTAACCTCATTTGACAAACATAATCCATTGGTTTTTGTTGTTGTTGTTGTTGTTTTGTTGTTTGTTTTTCAATTCTGCCGAGCATAATCTGGACGATTATTTTTTCTTGAATTTGCTTCGTGTAGAATTTTGGGAAAAAAATCCGATGACACTCTTTTTCTTTTTTTTTTTTTTTTTTTTTTTTTTTTTTTTTTTTTTTGGGGGGGGGGCTATATGTTATTACAAAATTATCTTTCGGTTTTTTTTTTTTATACGTGAATATGAACTGCACATAGGTGAATAGTCAAACTTGCTAGTAATGTCATGATCATGCTTGATAGCGTTGAACACGTGTTGACTGGGTGGTAGATGTCATTTTCTTGCTCCCTACATCCAGCGATAGGTCCAACTGATATGGCCACAGGTTTTACACGAACACCCATACAGTTCTTTCGCTGTCTTCTGTGGTTTGATCAAATGTCCATCAGTTCACTGCTCCCAGTCTCTCTATGTGAAAATCAAATGGCTGATTTTGAATAGTTGTAAAGGAAGCCTCTGACGTTTTGCATTCGATGGCAATTACAGATTATGTTCCTTTGAATTTTGTTCAACAGGACAAAAATTTCTCTCTCTGCCCACACAAGCTATCCTCTCTCTCTCTATCTCTATCTCTCTCTCTCTCTCTCTCTCTCTCTCTCTCTCTCACTCTCTGTCTCTCTCTCTCTCTCTCTCTGAATGTTTTCCAAATACTCTGACTGAAAAGTTTATCATCGCCTAATCATGTACTTGAAAAGGGAACACGTTGACGGGCACAGTGGTTAGCGTCGTGGATTCTGGACTGAGAGGTCGTGGGTTCGATTCCCATCAAAGCCATTTCTATTCGTTGTAATTTTTCAGTCCGCGACCAGCTGTTGTCAGAGCTGAGTTTGGTGTGAGCTCAGTCGTGATTCGGTCACTTTATGGGCAAGTCTTTTAAAGTGTTGCTCAAATTTCCTGACGGTACTGTAGATGTCTGTTCCTCTTGCGCTCGGCTGATGCCGGGATATATTATGAAGGTAAACGCCGAGTACAGCCCAGTCATGCAGTCTCAGATCAGAGTGGAACTTCGTAGTATCATCATCATCATCATCATCATCATCATCATCATCATCAATACCATCATCATCATCGTCACTGATAAAAAAAAAATGTCCTGAATTATGTGGTCCTTCATACTCTTCTCTCACGGTTACATCAGTTTCCGTTTTCTCTACACACAAATGCCCTTGGCGAGTTCTTCGCTATTCGCGAGTTCATGGGGTTGGTTGCTAGGCTGACGTGGTGGCACCCTCCGGAGTTGTGAGCTCACTCAGGCTGTCTGCACGAGGAGGAAAGAACCGAAGAGTTCACTATGGGACTTAGAAGGGGAGTTTCATGCGTACACAGGATCAGAACAAGTACCCCCTGAACACCACCGAAGTGACTCAGCAGCTGTGCGGTGTCTCCTCTGGTGGGTCGCCTCATGACGACTTCACACTGACACTTCCTTTGGACTGCCGATGCCAGGGTGTGGCTGTGGACGAGGAGCCAGAGTGAAGAGAGAGAGCACAGCAAAGCAATATCAGGAACAACAAGAACAACAAGGGTAACAAGAACAACAAGAAGAACAACAGCAGCAACAACAGCAAAACAGCAGTCCTGCCGTTGGATACATCTTCAGCCTGTATATTTCTCTGTATGCATATATATATATATATATATATATATATATATATATATATATATATATATATATATATATATATATATATGTGTGTGTGTGTGTGTGTGTGTGTGTGTGTGTGTGTGTGTGTGTGTGAGAGAGAGAGTTTCTTTCTTTTTGTTTTTGTTCGTTTTTGTTTTCTGCCAAGAATTGCGTTAAGTGATAGTTCGTGCCTATCAACCTATCTTCAGATTTTCCCTCATACCAGCCATACCGAGTTTGCCTGCTTGCGTTGGTGTGCGTCTGTATAAATAAACTTTAGGGTGCATCCCATGTGATGTATTACTTATTACGAAAACAAAACAAAACTTGTTCTGATAAAGTGTTGGGACTTACATGATGTCAGACATAACACAATACAGCAGATTCCATAAATTAAAAAAAAAAAAAACTTGTTCAGAGATGTCGTGCTTGATGCAAGTTTTCATTTTCTGAACAGAGAAATTTCATCTGATCTAAGATTTTTGGCAAGAAAAAGATTAGCAATGTCAATGCGTGCGTGCGTGCGCGCGCGCGCGTGTGTGTGTGTGTGCGCGCGCGCGCGCGCGCGCGCGCGCGTGTGTGTGTGTGTGTGTGTGTGTGTGTGTGTGTGTGTGTGTGTGTGTGTGTGTGTGTGTGTGTGTGTGTGTGCGTGGCGCGCGCGCGCGCGCGCGCGCGCGTGTGTGTGTGTGTATATGTGTGTGTGTGTGTGTGTGTGTATGTGTGTGTGTGCGTATGAAATCTGTTTTAATGAGTTGTCTGTGTTTTTCTCGTTGTTATTGTTGCTGTTGTTGTTGTTGTTGTGTCCTTCTTCTTCTTCTTCTTCTTCTTCTTCTTCTTCTTTCTTCTTCTTCTAATTTACATGGAAAATCATCTTCGACGAGGTAAAAGCGAACACATGGCCCTGTCAGGGTCCGCTGTTCTATGAGCAACAAGAATTGAACTGAACTCGAGAAAACCACTGGACACTTACTTTTCCGCCTGCACACAGGCGGTATAGGCCCATCTGCCGAAGAAGCAGCAACAATATCTCCCTCTGATGAAAGTCAGTCCGCTCACAACAGATGTAAACCACAACATGCACACATGCACACTCTCATTGTTGCTTCGGGCTGGATGGAAAATTTGGAAACCGGCCTCACGAGAAATGAATTATGAGTTAGACATTTTATGGGGGAAAACTGACTCCAGACCTAATACATTATATAATACACCCCAACCTTACCCTCATTTAAAGTCCCAAGGTGAGATAGCCTGTTCAATTTGAGGAAAAAGAAGTGGAGGAGGTGGGTGGAGGAGGAGGAGGAGGAGGAGGAGGAGGAATGGAGTGGAAGAGGGAGGGGGCGGGGTCTAAGGGAGAATTGTGCAGGGGAAGTAATTGTGACAGATGTGAACAACATAGTAGTACGTGCATTGACTCCCCTAAATTTGTCTTCACCAAATCTGTTCACACCCAAATTCCCAAGGCTGAAGATGAAATTAAAGTTTCATTCAACACAACGAACATAGTTGATGGACATAGTATTGTGTGTTTGTCAGGAGATAGGCGGATAATGGGGGGGGGGGGGGAGGGGGGAGGAGGGGGGTGCACAATAGGTGAGGCTTTATGACGGGTTACATTGTGAAGGGTAAAATTTGGTTGATGTAATCATAATTTTTAAAATAAAAAAAAAATGGACAATGGTACACTTTCTTCTTTTTTTCTTTTTTTTTTTTTAATAAGAAAGTATATGTAGATATGGTAACGTAAATGCGGTAGGTGATGAATTGATTCGGCTTTGCGTCATCACATTTTTTTCCAAATAATATCTAAAAGTAAATAAATGAAAGAAAAAACAAATAGGCAAAAATAGAGTTATACATAGCCAAATACATGGCTAATCATAGATAAGTAAATAAATAAATAAGCAAATAAATAAATAAATAGATACATACATAGATATATAATTAAACAATCCATACCATTTCTGTATGTCTTGGAGCAACAAGCTATATAATCCCTATTTTAGATCTTGGTTATCGTAAGAAGTACGGAGACACAACAGAGCGATACAATGAAACTTTGATTGCCACTTGGACGAGTGCAGACCCCAACCAACGTCAAACAGATCCTGGATCTGTTTGTTCTTTGCTCTGGATCCGTACCAACATGTAAGCACCTCTCTTCCGCCCCCCCCTCTTCCGCCCCCCCCCCCCCCCCCCCCCCCCCCCCCCCCCCCCCCCCCCCCCCCCCCCCCCCCCCCCCCCCCCGCCGCCGCAAAAATGCTGTGTTTGTTGAAACAAGAACAGACAATAGAAACGGTTGATGTGATTTTAATGTGTGTGTGTGTGTGTGTGTGTGTGTGTGTGTGTGTGTGTGTGTGTGTGTGTCACGCACGGACATTCAAGGGACATAATTGTGCTTGTCGTATGGGCGGAGTGGTTGCAGTGGTTAGTTTTTTTTTCCCCCTCCCCCCCCCCCCCCCCCCCCCCACCACCCCCACCCACCCCCCCCCCCCATGTCCATATTTTGGAGTTATGATGTGTGTTTTATTTTATTTTATTTTGTGTGTGTGTGTGTGTGTTTTGGTCGAGTTATTGTAGGTAGATTATCGACCAAGAGGGTGCAGTTTGTGCCTATATTTGGCCGTATCTATTTTTGTGATTGTTGTGGTTTGTGGTTTTGATGTTTTTATTGATGATTGGCTGATGAGTTATTGGAAATTGGTGTTTGGATATGGTTAGGTCTATATTTGGTCTTGGGTATAGGCTGTTAGTGATTATTGATTGATGACTGGAGGAATTGGTGGTTTGGAGTCTGTGCTGATACACAGTGTTCCTATGTTTAGAAGTGTGGTCTTGGTATTTTGGGTGACTGATTGTTGATTGGTCTTTGAGCAAGTTAGTGTTTTGAGTCTGTATACGATTGTCGATATTCATGCCCTTATCTGGAGTGGTGTCGTGTCGTTCCCTGGGCAACCTATAGACGATTGGTTGCAGTCAGGGTGTGGCCTTGTCAGTTTCATGGTGTCTGTCACCTCTAGGTGTCGTCTGTCTTTCTGACTATCTAGTTCAGTTGTTTGCGACTCCCTGGCTCGAGACGGAGGTCTGATCCAGTGTCTGGTGAGGCAGTTTTGCCACTTGGTTTAGTGGGCTGCCTGGAAGTCCATCGGCGGGTCCTGGTGACAGCTCGGGGTTCCTCGGAGAAGTATTCGGTGTTTCGGTGTCTGCCTACAGCTTTCCACGCATTTCAAGGGAGCGCGGGTTTTCCCCGGCCTGGTGCTGCTTTGGCGGGTGTTCGTCTTGTGTCGTCTTCGTCGTCATCGTAACTCCAGGTAAGAAGCGAGGGGCAGGCTGTTCGTTAAAGAAGGGAGTGAAGGTAGATGATTTGGGGTTGAAATGTGTTGAAGTGTAATTTAGTTTAGTGTGAAAACAAAATAAAAAAAATAATAATATAGAGGATTCACGGAGCCGTAAATCGCGCTGGCTTTGTAGTTAAGGGGGGATGGAGTGAGATGGAGGTGTCGTGAGAGGTTATTGTAATCTGCACGTGCGACGAATGTCGGTATGCGCAGGGGTCGTGTTTTTTATTATATTGTGTTTTTTGGTGATTATTGCAAGTTGAAATTGATTAGGCGTATGCTTAATCACGTATGGCCCAGCAGGGGGGCGCCGTCCCGTCGCTCTGCTTTTATTAGTATGTTTGGGTTTGCGTTACTAGTTCAGCGGCGACGATCGCTTCCGCTCTCCGGTGTTGTTGCTGGTGTTGAATTATGTGGCATTTTTTTTAATATGCCATTAAAGGAAAAAAAACACACAGTAATTTATATATTGCATTATGTGGTTTTATTTGGGTATATACTATTTGATGTATGTTAATGGGGTGTGATATAATATGATGTTGGTAG
>JADBJO010004196.1:0-12500 GCA_016801955.1 Conus betulinus | reverse complement strand
ATGTGGCTGCGCGGCATCCGGAGGGAGAGCTCACTCACGCCGGCTCGTGCATTAAGCAACGGCATTATGTCAGTCGTACGTAGGGGTCTTAGTAAGCACGGATGTCCTGGTCTTCGCATATGTCGTGAATCAGACAGGCGCCACTGAACACTGCACCGAAGTGACTCAGCAGCAGCGCTGTGTCTCCTCCGTTGGTGTGGCCGCCATCTGACGGCTTGACATTGACTGTCTTCGTGGATTTTTCCAGTGCCGGGGCTGCGGGTCGGCGGCTGGCGGGCTTGACAGATTTGCCGGTCTCGTGGACGGGGTGTTTTTGGAATGAGTTTGCATGGTTGGCAAATAACCACTGACGCGTGGCAACAGGAAATATGGGACAGAAAGAAAAAAGAATCAATTGTACGAGAGGAGAGAGAGAGATCGAAAGATGGAAGACGAGAGACGCAGGAGATCCGAGTAGAAAGAAGAAGCCGAAGTGAGAAGAAGAGAGGCAAGAGAAGAAGAAAGATAGAAAGCCTTCGACCTACTTCTTTTTTCCCTCCCTTCTGGTGGACCAAGACGAGTTTTTTAAAAGCTTTGACCCCACCCCACCCGCACCGCTGCCCCAGACCAAGCCCCTTTCAAAATCCCGCCGTGTCATTCAATCAAAATCCCGTAACCCCTGCCCCCCCCCCCCCCCCTCCCCACAAAAAAAAACCAAAAAGAAGAAAAATTCCGAGGACCCTTTTGGTTCGAACTCCATGATCCCAAGGCTCTATGTCTTTTGTGTTCAGTCATGCACCAAAACAACGCTTTCTAACTCACGGACCAGTATGCCCCTGTAAATTAACTTTAGCGATAGTATAATAATAATGGAAAAAAAAATAGGAAGAAGGATTAAGTTACCAATAATACAATTTACGGAAGACAAGAATCTCGGTAGGTAACATGGTGTTATCAATCTCAGTATGGAAGTCTTTTCATTGCTGTTCTATGCAATGACCGAGCGCAGCGTCAGGTCACAGTGCACATAGCACCTATAATGTTTGTGTTGCCAGTGGCTGAACAGTCGACATGCACACGGACAGTGGCCTGCTCGATTGGCACTGATGGCACCGGGTTTTTCTGTCGCTTTTGTCAGAATCTAGTGGCCAGTAACCCAGTAACTGGTTTCTGTTTTGTTTTTTTTTTTTTTTTTCAATGCCATTTCATGTCTATTCGTCACTATTCGTCACTCCTTTTCATCTTCCTTAAGATTTCACTTTAATACCTGGTAAGCCCCTGTATTTGTTTCTTTTCTTCTTTAACGTTATGTGTGGTTTCATGTGTGTACTGTAACAAAGTCCAAAGTAAGGCACCCATCTTTAGTCCTAATACCAATCCACTGGCTATAGGGGCGGACGTTGGATTTAAAGCTCCCAGAGGCAGTTATATTATTTGATTTTGATTTTTTTTTTCTTACCTCCTATTCATTCTCTACTACCCAGATTAGCTGTGCTCGGGCAGGACAGGCGAAGGCAGGAAGACTTTGATTCCACAACAGATCAAATTTCATCCTGCTCAAATTTCTCACCCCAACACTGTAGGGTGTGTGGTCTCTCAAGCCCGTGGACCCGCTTATGTGATGTACTTATGAAAGCATGTGTAGCTCAGTACAGGCATGGGTGTGTAAGTCAGTCTCTGAACCAGCCTGTCACTGACATAGCAACCACTTCAACCGCCATCTTCACTCCTCCCTGGCCCTCGCCCTCACTCCAGCTGAACACGAAAACATAGCCCCAAAATCCTTGTGGTCACCCGCACCGCCGACGTCGTGAATACTACAGCTACCCCGTTTCTCTTTTTCATTCATCGAAGCTGCTGAGCGGAAACCGCGTGTCAGTTCATCAGGTTATTGGGCGAATCCTTGGATCGTCGGAGACGGACTGGATATGGTGTGTGCCCTCTCGAGAGAGCATCTCATTTAATATTCTTGTTCCACGACTAGGCAAATCAATCGTTTTTTCAGCAGGGGGGCATAGTACCGGTTGCTTTTCGTAGCACGTTTGGATCAAACACAACAGGCATACATACGAACACTTAAGCGAAGTTACTCCGTCAAGCTATGCAATAGTCTCCTCTGGTGGGTTTTTTGGTATTTCCATTTGACGGGCTTGATTTAGGACGCTGCCTGGGTAAAATAACAGGGCTTTGGGCTAGTGAGAGGGGACTTTTATAATTGTTAAGCCCGCGCGCAGGTGCAGTCAATGTGCAGTAGCTCACGGGGCTCCGGTATCACACCGTACCAACGACGCCGCTGCTGATAGAGGAAAGAACACGCCCCACGAGTGCCTTGAAATTGAAAAATCGCATCAGCTGTTCCTTGCCACGTCCTCTTCTGCTGTGGCCGGCTCCAGTCCGGAGTAGATGCCCGCAGCAAGGCCCTCCAAACTTTTTTCTTGGTTTTATTTCCCACCACAACTCACCGCCACCCACCCTTTTTTTTTTTTTTTTTTTTTTGTTAAGGACATGCCTAAGGTTATTGTGACCATTGTGCCTTACGTACCAATAAAACAAATTCATGGGGCGTTAGCACACTGCAAATGTTTGTTACTTCATGTCTGATTGATTCCGCGTCTCTGTCTTCTTTCTCTCTGCTCTGACTCTCTCCTCTGTCTCTCTATGTCTCTCTGCGTCTCTGCTGCCTCTCTTCTCAGTTTATCTATCCTCTATTTCTCTCTACCTCTATCTCTTCTCTCTTCTATCTCTCTTTCTTTTTTCTTTCGTTCTTGTGTTTCCTTGGAAGGGTAAACAAAGAGAAAAGACCAGACAAACAAGGCCAGGATTGTCACGAACGAACGGCTGCAACGTGGTCGAGTCTTTGCGCGCTACAACGCATGTGAATTGTGTTAGCGAGAAAATTACCGGCGCCCCCCATTGCAATTGCGCCCATTCATGGAGTTAATTTCAGACAGACTTCACCTTCGGGTCAGCTTTTGATCTCCGACTTTCCTCACCCACCTCCCTCTTCCAATTACCTCAACACATCCCCACTCTGTCTGGAGACTGGACAGGTGGGGTGTGTGATGCGTGCGTCGTGCGTGGTGCGGCGTGCGTGGTGTGTGTGTGTGTGCCCACCCCTCACCTCCCACCTGTGTGTGCTCGTGGTGGGTGAGAGTGCTGCACTCCCGTCGCAGACACCCCTGGCTCACACGGACAGCACTGACTACGCAGATCCGAAGGAGAGAGGGCCGAGAAGAGCAGAAGAGAGACGAGGGAGGATGGGAACGAGGAGAGAGAGAGTACGTGGTTGGTGGCGACAGAGATGAGTCAGAGCCTCTTTTTCTTTTTTTTCTTCGTGTGGTTGTTGATCTCGAAGATCGATTCGGCGAGAGGTCGGAGAGGTGGTGGGGGAGCCGCCGACAAAGCCAGCCGTCGGGCCCCCGGAGAGTGGAGCGGGTCGCTACAACGCTCCGTTGACACAGAAAGATTTTCGAGGCAAACGGTGTAAACTATTTATGAAGTGCCTCGGGTCAGCCCCCGGATCGATTTGAAACCAAGCCACGCCCTGTTGTGTCCTCAGGTCCTTTCTGTACAGACCCTCGGCCTTCGCCCTCCATACCGATTAGAGGCGAGCACGAGGGCATTAACGGGCATCCCCCAGCGGTGCAGTACTACTTTTATATTAATATAATGACAGACAGCACACACCCGCCCCCGATGTGAAGTATATTTTTGAGCTGCCGAGGAGAAGAACAGAACCCTCTTGCTGGATCGGTTAGGAATGGGTGAAACTAGGCATGAAACTAACAAAACACATGTGTCAAGTGGTTTCCTACTTGATTCTTTTGTACTGGTCTGGTTGTCTTCATTAAGTTCCAGTACCCCCCCCGTCAGACGATGTGTGCCTGTCGTGTTGTGTGGACGGACTTACAGCCGACTCAGTGGTGGCTGCAGCTTGCTGTTTATCGGATTGTGTTCGAGGCTGTTCATGCTATTTCTCAGCTTGTGAGATCTATCGATTGACTCATTTTTGAGTGAGTAACATTATTATTTTGTATATGCAATAAACTTCATTTTTAATGATCAAGGCAATATGTTTTTTGATTACAGTATCAATTTGAGAACATGACAACCCAACGTGATAACCAAATATCAAAATTACCCAAACAGGAACATAACAGCACGCTCGCGAGGCGCGAGCGCAAGCAGGCACACACACACCTACACACGATCACGCGCGCGCGCGCGCGCTGCATTGCTGCACGCACACACACACATACGGCACGCATGTGCGCACACACACGTCACAAATCCCAGATATCTAGAGCCGGAGGATAGAGAGAGGATAGAGAGACAGAGAGACATGAGCTAGGAGAGATAGAGTAGAGAGAGGATATGAAGCTAAATAAGTGGTGCACGAAGTAATTTCACAATTCACCAAATGTTGTCATGAAAATAATTGCATATGTTGTTTAGAAGGATCTGATGTATAGTTAAAAATCGTTCATGATATGTTTTACCTATGAAAAAGTGTGCGTTACAATTTTTAAGTATTGATTAACAGCAAATAGGCCATTGGTTTCAACAACGTTCAGAAGAGCAAACAAAAAAAAACGAAAGGCCGAGTTTGAAGACACCCTGCAGTTGAACCTCAATCGGGCCGCATCCTCATTTATTTCACTACCTGGCGAGATTTGTATCTCGCAGTTTTATTGAACACTTTCCCGAGGTTCGAAGTCATCTGCCGAGACCTGACATGTGTGTTTGTATTCGGTTATATATATAATGATTAGCCTTATATTCACACTAGACTCCTTCCTCCTCTGCATCAAGGCCGGGAACACTGTGAGCCGACACCCCCATGCGGACCCGTTAAAAACAACCAATAACTGCCAACGACATGCCATGATTAATGAGAAGTGGTTTTCCTTTTCTGGGGGGGTCACAAACCACACAGACCGACTCACCATACGCAAAAAAATCGCCCCATGACCGGTGAACGTCGGAGAATTAGTACAGAAGGGAGAAGGGAAAACAACTAGTGTTCTAATAGAGAAACAGATTTGCTTGATTATTTACGATTTTATCTAGGATATTAAAAATCAGTAGAGTCTTTATCCGGTACTTATGTCATACTATTTACATTTACTTTTTGTGATCTGTCTGCTATCTTTAACGAACGACGCACCCATAGGACCAGTTGCTTACACGTTGTCATCACGCATGAGAGAATACTGTATTTGACCACACATGTTAGCTATGTTGTCAATTTCATGGCCCAAGAACGACAGCGATTCCTGTCAAGGGTTCTTACAAGCAGGTACTGAAAAAAAAGATTATTAGACTCCAAAGGAAAATTTGAACGTCCCATGTAGTTTAACCAGTAGCCTGGCCACAAAAGAAAGTCCGTGCTTTTGCTCCACTCTGGGGCGTCTGTGTCGGTCCCGTCTGTGCTGTCTGTCTGTTGTCTGTCTGTCTGTCTGTCTCCCTCTCCTCTCATAGTCTCTCTCTATCTCTTCTCTCTATCTCTTCTTCTCTCTCTCTCGTCTCTGTTTGTTTTTTTCCTTTCACCGTTTTGGTTTTTCAGAATCACCAGCTGCGCAGGACGCCGGTGTCAAGATATAAGAAACCAGGACTAAAGTCTACTTACCGACTGGAAAAAAACCAGGTGTAGGTTACATATTGTACAACTCAGTAATTGTGAGGAGTTCAATTGTTCGCTACAGTGCAATCCGAATACGTTTGGATGAATTGGTGTTTGAACGCAACGAAACAAGTTGATAGAAACCGGAGGGGGAAGTGTCGAATAGGTTAATGGCTCGTGCCTGAATGCGTCTAACTTATTCAACACAGGAATATTTTGTTGAAACTTTATATTGATTCAAGGTAAACAAATGACATGGTGAAAACTTTTAAACATTAATATTGTAACAAAGATAATTACACCCTCAAACTGGAAGGAAACAACAGACAGATGGACAAGAAACAAACAAAAAGAAAATCATCGAGTGTATAGAACACACACAGAAATCTCTGTATCTTTGAGTAGCCTACTAATCGCTTTCTCCGTATGTTTACTGTGGTCTTTAGAAAAAAGACTACAAAAATGTACAAATCTTTCATCAGTACATGCTTTTCAGAGACGTTTAAAATATACTGTTTTTGTTTGTTTGTGTTTTTGGTTTTTTTTGTCATCTGATTTTGTGCGGTCCTTTCGACGGTGGATCAGCATAACGACCCTAACAAGGGAAACTTGCAGTTGGGGATAGCCATTTGTTCTCTCTATTGAGTAGTACATGCGCGCCTACACAATCTAGACGTGCGAACCACAAATAGTTAACTGGAGAAATTAAGGCAGATAGTGAAAATTCGTCGACATTTATGAAAGTCAACAGGTATGAAAGTAACAGGTAAAACTGCCAGTCAAAAAAAAAATCTGAGAAATACCACGCAAAGATAGCTCGGTGAACATTATGTCCGGTAAATTATGGCTCTGAAAAAAAATTATATGCTGAAAGACATTAAGAAACAGGAAAAATCCGCTATTGTTTTCCTTCGGGAACAGATTTCGCTCATCAAAAAAATTCAGTAACCCTGTTTGAACAAACCAGGAAAGAACAGAAAAGACAAAAAAGTTGAGGTTAAGTAACGTATGGTCCTGGGCACTTAATGAAAAGAATTTTGTGAATCTGGACGTAAATGAATCAAATCTTCGGAATTCAATGTTCTAAGTGTTCACTGAATCTAAACAAAATTGAGTATCATATAAACAAACTGTTTTGTTTCTTACGTCTGGGCAAAAAAATGCCATAAATTCTGCGAAATCGGCACCGATTACGTCTAAGCATTTGGCCAATATTTGCAACCTCTGCATCGAGCAATGTTACTGTCAGCAAGCTTTTCAGGAAAGTCTGAATGCGGCCAATTCTTAAATTCGGTGATCCAAATGATCTTCAAAAGTATAATGATATTGGTTTGTCTAGTGTATCTAATCTATCCCAAAAAGGCTCTTCAGCACATGTTTAAGTTATAGTTATTAATCATCCAAAACGCACAGCGGATTTAGAGAGCTATTCATTTCGTTATATGGACAACTACAAGTCTGTATTTGAACGACGCATGCAAACATGCATAAGTATCTTCAAAGGAAGTGCTTTTGTTATTTTCAAGGCCTTTGTATCATTGACCATCATTTCTCGAAAACTGCGTTGTTTATCCAGTGAACGCGGTCAAACCTCATCTTGCCTTTGTAGTAAAAACAGAAGAGAGTTTTAAAAGGTTTAATAAATCAGTTTATCAACAAGTGAGTCTGGAGTACCGAGAGATTACTCTATGCTTCGGTTCTCTTCTCAGTGTATAGTGAGGTTCAAAGGATCAACGTTGATAATTTCGTCCTCATGCATACTCTTTGCCGTTGATCTATAAAATGCATGAAGTTGACAGACGACGACGACGATGAGATGTGACAAACAATAGCAATGACTAATGATGTAAACAGCACATTGAAAATGTTAAAGGGATGCAGATATGTAAGGGTAGTGTGATTGTTGGATTGGAGATTAATGGAGAGTTGACACATCAACTTCCACACCAACACCAGCTCGTTGGTTTCCTCTCTCTTTTTATTTTAAATCATGGTTGGATCGAACCAACCATACCAAACCACCGACCTATTAAGACATAAACAACAACAATCATAAACATGAGGTATATTATGTTAACGCACACAGAAAAAAACATAATCAATCAAATTAAGCCAAGATAAAAGTGCAGGATTTACAACAAACATCAACACAAAAGGCCTCCCCGTTGCGAAACGGTAGGAGGTACAACATAACATTTGCAATCAATGTAAATAGAATTTCATATCATAAACATAACATTAAATCCCGTTACGGACGATCGACCGTTGCGAACGCATCGGCATGAATGCAAAAACATAATAATTTCATTATTATAACATTAACATTGAGACTCCCGTTGCGAACGGCAGGAGCAAGGAACAATAAATGGAAATTACTTAACATCCAATTTTTCAACAACAATTACACAATTGTATGAAAAAAAATCATATGTGTAGTGTCCACACATATGATCAAACTCAGAAGGGACACATCTTGCACATTAACATGCCAACTAAAGCTATCTTTCTTTCTCAGCACACACACCCACCTCAGGACAGTGCGTGCTACACGCTATGGCTCCACGTGTCACCTGTTAGGCCTACCACCCCGGCCCAACAATGGCAGTTGCTTTTTTCAGCCCTGCAATGGACCCACGGGTGTAAATATATTGAACAAGTGAACACTCACAGACTAAACAGATGCAGCGACCGGATAAACAAAACTGACTGACCAGTGGCTACTCGTGCACCAAAATAGGCACAAGACGCACAAGGAACCGAGCAGCATTCAGTAATTAACTGCCTAATTACTCAGCCAAGTAACCACGTAACCCTTCAGTCGCTCAGATAATGAAACAATCGAACAAACAGGTAAAACACTTGTTTTGTAACAGGTACCAACCCACACACAGAGGAATAATCAAACTAGCTTCACTGGCTGTATCTTAATCATTTGCTCAGGCCGCCGCCGTGCGGTTTCATCACTGTGACTTAACCCTATCCGTCTCGCCAGCCAACAAGGGCGACGTTTACATGCTAGTTTGTCAGTGTTCGAAACACAAGGAACCTGCAGGGGCGCGCGTTAAACTTTATCCACTAATCACAATAAAAGACAGCAGCGTCTGTAATCTATGTTTTCTTGCATCGAGATTTGTTGATTACTCACACAAAAATCTGTGACAATACTGAATAACTTTCTCATTTCATTCTTATTACAGCGCCAGCACCTGCTTAGTTACAAAGTTACCTGAATAATTGACTGTGGAAATTCGGTATATCACATTTCCAGTTGATAAGAAAATTGGAGTTTGTACAATAAAATGTAAGAACATAGGAACTTTTTAACTTCCATTACTAAAGTTGTTTCACGAAGATAGTACTCTATCTGCCCTCACTCTAGGTAAAACATAGTCAAACCAAAGGCAAAAACCATGAACATACCTTTACAATTCACAAAACACCTGAACCAGCGTCACAGCCTTCACCCACTCTGCTCAGTGAAGAAATGATCTCAGAGCCAAGAACGCTGGGAGTATATAGGCCTTCCATCCCCTTTGAACAAGATCTTTCGAGAAAGTCTATTGTGGTCTGCGTCACAATAGAGAACGACTACAAGCGTCTAAAGTGCCTAGATCTGGCCTTTGTGGGGCTGCTCTTCAACGAACATTCTATCCCCTAGGGTCCGACAACCAACTGGGCCGACCGCCATGTAAGTGGCTGGATCTGTAGAAGTGCAGAGGAACAGACCCTTCAGACTTTGTACCTAGGGCAAAGTCCAGCATCCCACCTAAAAGATGTTTACCTAAAATCTCCAAGTCTACCTCAGCTTATACTCAGTCTCCCGGACCAACCAACCATCCAGACCAGCCATGGTCAAAGGGAGGCTCTCTCAAGAGCCCCTCAGCAAAGGCGACACCAATTACGATGTGGCTGAAGTTCTAATGGCTGTCTCTCCAAAACCAGTCTGCCCAGACAGCCAGCCGTTGGCAAATTGTCTGCTGACTGACCAGCCTTCTTAACTGGCATTCCAGCCTACCAGCTAGGTTGCCCCTCACTGCGCTTCGTTCTCTGAAGCAATGACAAGATGGACACAAACATACTCAAAAACCAATGAACGGATGATTAAAAAAGGAATGAAAACAATTCAAAAACAGAAGAAAAAGTGTGCTCTGCAGGGAAGATATCTTCACAAGTAAAGTGTTTCTCTGAAAAATAGAACACCCCGACATGAGACTGTTCGCGACACTAAAAGAACAATGTTAAATACAGAGATCATTAAATACGATGCTGAACAATTGAAATACCTCAGTGGGGGGAAGCCAAGTGTAGGCTAACATTCTTCCGTCATTATATTGTAATGACTTGGCAAGATTTGGAAACAAAAAATGGAGGGGGGGATATGGGGGGGTGGGGGGGGGGGGGGATACATGAAATAAGATCTTCGCAAATTAATGAAGTGTTCTCTGAAAATAGAAAGACGACATGACGACTATTCACACACTACAGGACGATGTTTCAACATAAGATGAATTGAAAGTTGTTCACAAAGTAAAGAATGGTGTTCTTTAAACATGATTTGAAGACTTGATAAAGACTCCGTAAAGATTACGTAAAAGGTCATTTTCTTGGGAAAATATGCAACGCTCTAGTCTCTTCACTGTGGCGTTTTTCACCAAGAATAATTTGATATCAATGATACTAAGTCGGCAGCAGAAACTACTGGTGGAGCACAGAATAAAAAAAAAGATAACTAACTAAGAAAAGACAGGTAAACAAAACCATACAAAAAACGAAAAGAAAAATATGAGTAGTGCTACACTAGAAAGACATCTCTACACAGGGCAACTCGCGTGTCTTTCACACAGAGAAATCTCCTCGGCGATGAAAATAGCACAGTATAATGTAATTCATTAGCCTTGAAGCCAGTGCAAGACACGGGCAGGTGATGGTTGAGTGTGAAGTGCTTAGCACTAGACATGTCATTTTTTTTTTAAAAGTCATGATTCTACAAAATAACGACTATGGTCTTGCTTCCCGATATTTTCAGGTGAACGTGAATCGTGGGACACCAATCATCATGTGGATCAGAAAAGAGCAGGTTGCAGTCTTCGCTGCGCTGTTGACTTTGGCCTGGGCGGGTCGTTCCTGTAACGTGGAAAACCTGGCGGGCCCCCGAGACGTGGATGCTTTAAGCGGTTAAAACCGGAAATCTTGTCACAAGTAGGGGCTTGCAACTGTACACTAAGTCCTTATTAGTTACAGCTGATGGAGAGTTCCCCCATTTAAAGGGACATGGGACAGGGTAACTTGTGTTGCAGGCTCACTGCGACCCATCTGTCTTACTGGTTAGAGGGAAGACCAAATTTCCAATGCTAGTACATGAAAATATACAGGTCTTTTTCCCGGGGATGTCAGACGTACTGCAAGTGGGTCAAGTCTAATTTCCGTGCGTTATTAGCACGTAAGCGTGCTTGAGCTTTGAGTGGATACGAAACTGAATTTGAACAGGGACAAGCACGAATTGATGCAGAGTAAGCAACAGGCACAAAACATGGAAAAGTGAAAGTAAGCACACTGAGGTTTTTACATAGATGCTCGTGAATGACTAGGAGGGAATACCGCAAAAGGAAAATATGCACTGCCTACATAGTTGTAAAGATAAGTCTGGTCCTGTCTGTCTGTCTCTGTTTGTCTCTCTCTCTCTCTCTCTCTCTCTCTCTCTCTCTCATCTCTCTCTCTCTCTCTCTCTCTCTCTGTGTGTGGTGTGTGTGTGTGCTGTGTGTGTGTGTGTGTGTGTGTGTGTGTGGGTGTGTGACTATTCATATAGGGACAGTTTCTCATCATCGAATTAGGACCTTTACTGTGTATTTGAATCTGTTTGCTTTTGTAATCCGAATTTGCTTGGGGCTTGTCCTATTGTAAATGTTTGTCTTGGAGGAGACGACGTTGAGGGGTGTCTGCCCTTCTGGGTGATGTCACCAATGTTTGTGCCGCTGGTCTGGTCGGCTCCCTCCCTCCGGAGTTGTGTTGACATGGATCCCCGCGTATCCTGGTTCCCCTGTGAAAAAAACAGACGAGCCGGATCTTCAGAGATGGCAGCGGCTGACCATTCACCCTCATTCTGGAAAACACCACTTTCTCTTTTCTATGTTTGCGATCACTGGGGCACACTAGACTCTGTACATCACACGTTTGATGGTGTACTACATGTCCCCGCCCTACGGGTTTTGTCGCCCTCACGTTGTTATTTCGTCCATGTTGTTTGACAGGAAACCACTGTCATCGAGCTAGTAATGGCTCTTTTGTAATCCCGGCAGGGCAGCAACTGAGAGAGACATGAGTATGCCGCCTCCCTGCCCACCGACGCCCTAATTACAATTAGAGTGTGAGATGTACACAGCCGCTTAAAGAGCTTGGGTTCTAACAGTAATTCGGCGCCATGGTACATACTGCTAACAAATTGAAAAAAAAAGAAAATCTAGATCTGGTTGACCTAGGCGGAGTGGTACAACTGTGCAATCCTCCAGACTGAGACCGAGTCCACCCCAGTGCGGTGTCTGAGGGAGGTCTGATATCAAACTACTACCACTCTCCTTCCTCCCCTCGCTTCTCCGGCCCCCTCCTCCTCCCACCACCCCACCCTCCGTGCTCATTCTGCCATGACGGACTGTGCTAAATGTGGACATGTATGTGTATTCCACCATGCACTATTCTAGCCCTAAGTGGTATGCAGTGTCCTGGTGTAGCGTCATCGCATGCTCAGAATCAAAGCCAGTCCTGCCTGAGGTGTGGGAGCACTTAGTTTGTGTCATAAAGTTCTGCGCAGGAGCGAACCACGCATTTTTTTTTTTCACAAACGAAAAGAAAAAGACAGGTATTGCTCGTCACTGATTAAGTTGACACGAAACTCACACCACAG
>JADBJO010004195.1:211247-224730 GCA_016801955.1 Conus betulinus | reverse complement strand
AGCAGTGAACTTACTAAGAACGATCTCTGTTACTGCCTACTGGGGTATTAAAGTGCAGTTAGCTCCCTGCTCTCCTAATCTTTTTTTTTTTTTTTTTTAAATCCTGACCATATGGCAGTGTTCCACTATGAGTGAGGATATGGCATTTATTTGACAGGTTAAGTATGAGTAAAAACAAAGATGACGAATAGTTCATTTCAGAAATAGTACATAACATTAACTTCAGCATGCTAAGTATTTTTTTTTTCCTGAACTATGGAAATTATCTCTATTCAGCTGTTTACATACAAGTAAAGGCAGATTTGTGAAGTCTCAGCTGTCAAACTAAACCAAGAAAAAGTTCAGAATTTCTGCTCTAGGAGGAGAAGAATGTGTGTCATCAGGATAAATATCCTTTTCCTCCTATATTTTTTTTTTCATCTCCATTGTCAGTCCAGTTATAATGAATACAAACCACAATAAGTCCCTACAAACTGATGGCCCAAGTACAACCAGCTTATTTCAAGTGATCGAGAAATTAAGTCTTGGCACTGTTACTAACTGCTGTGTATAAGTTAAAGACAGCATGCATCATGCACATACAAACTTGTCACATTTCAAACTGACACTTTATTCTTTTTCAAAGGTGAATTTACACAATTTCCAGAAACCTCTCTTAAGCATGAAAGGCAATAGCTGGGGACTATGTAAACTGTAAATTATCAAAGACGTTTTGCAATGCTACGAACTCCAACTCTCCTACACACACCCCATTCCAGAAATATTCTCATTCCGTAATATTCGCCAGCACCATTACTCCACAAGGATCTATAAACAGAGCTTCAAATTGCCAACATGCTCATGATATTTTTGCATGAAACATTCAAATGGTGCTTCACTTTTCAAGCTCATCTGCCAGACTGTCATGTACCTGTTGCTACATTGCTGAAGTGGGAATCGCTCCTTCTCTTTGTCACTCATCCCATCTTGTGGCAACTCAAAAGTTAAAAATAAAGAATGTACTGCATGATACCATAATCTCTTCTGACTAATCGACCGGACAAACACCACATTATCCTGCCACTACTCTGCAGTGGCTTGACTGAAGTGCACTTTGGAAACACGGTTCATCAAGGTCAAACTGAATAATCCGATGCTCTTTGAATGTGATTTGTACTCAATATATGCACCAATTTTCACAGCTTCTTTGTGTGTGTGTGTGTGTGTGTGTGTGTTGTGTGTGTGTGTGTGTGTGTGTGTGTGTGTGTGTTGTGCGTGCATGCATGCGTGTATGTGTGATTGCATGCATGCGCGCGGGCGTGTGTGTGTGTGTGTGTGTGTGTGTGTGTGTGTGTGTGTGTGTGTTGTGTGTGTGTGCGGGGATCACGGGTGGGAATGGGGTGAGGGTGGGAGAAAGAATTGGGCGGGTCCTTTCAAGTAACATTTCAGGCCTCATGACTAGACATCCCTCACAGATCTTCCTTTCTTTGTCAGTGAACTGGTCAGTTTCACAGCCCACAGAACTAGAATGTCTTTCCTAGCGCTCAAGTATGTATAACCAAGTTCTCTCGTCTAAATGACCAGCAGTTTCACGACTCAGAGACCCAAAGAACAATTGGAGAGTTAACATGAACACAGCTGTTACCTCTGTTATCTTGACCTCTGCTTTTTGAACCATCAATGGATTCAGTGTATCCATGCTTTTCTGAATCTGTAACTCTGATGTCGAATAAGTGATGTGTTTTCCCTACCAAGACACCGTTCTCGTTGTATAGAAAAATATCTTGAACAAAATGCTGAAGAATATTTTGTCAGTGAGATTCAGTACAAAGGGACGCATAACAGATCCGATCAGTATGTGAGTTGACGCAGCAACGGGTTTTGACATTTTTTCTAATACTGTTTGTGTTTATATTTGAGGTCATCGTAAAGCAGCGATGAGCATACAGGTTTTAAGAGACTTGGAAATGGATACTAAATTCCCCCTCTAAAAGCGAATAGAGATGGACATTTCTCAAATTTTGTTCGTGTCTCTAATGGAGGTCATCTTCAAAGCAGTGATAAGTGTACAGGCTTAAGAGACTGGAAATGGATACCTGATTCCCCATCTAAAAGCAATAATGAGATGACACAGAGTTCCCTTCACCAGGCAGCGACAAGCGTGCAGGTTTAAGAGACTGGAAATGTATTCCAAACTCCTCTTCTAAAAGGAATGTAGAGAAAAATATGGTAGTCCTCTCCACAGGGGGAAAATGAAACACGCAAACAAAGAAGCAGTCACTTCATTTTGGGATGAGGTTTGGAGCCAAAGAAAATACGGGCCTCTCAATGTGAAAGGGAAAAGTAGCTGAAACAATAATGTTCACTGAAGCCAACCAGCTGTGTGATGGGAGAGCCAATCAAGAGCCTTGGACGGTGGTATGAGGACTCATTAAAAGATTCATTCAAAGATGGGAAATCAAACCAAGCAAATGTCCCAAGAAAGCCTGTAGTAACAGACCATGTAGCCTTCCTGTCAAAATGAATTAAAAATGGTGCCTGCAGTTCGTGCTGATTCGAAAACGTTTCTAACACAGCGGAAATCAGCACTGACACAGTAAAATCATGGCAGACAACGATCAAAAGTACACGGGAAAATGGCGTGGTGTCCCACTTCGTCTCACTGACACCGCTCTTTACTGTCACCAAAGATGAAGCTGCACTTGAATTCTACTATCTTGGAGTACAAAGTGGGAAAATCAATGTTACTAATCACGATTAAAGACTTAGATGACAAGATCATGCCATCAGTCTAAGTCAAGCTGATGACAGAAAAGGCAAAGTCCGAGAGGCGATTGAGTCGGTACAGAAAATCCACAAGTTCAAGGAAATTACAGGACGCATACAAACCAACAGGCAGGACTGTGGTCAACAGAAATGGAATGGTGGTCAAAGACAAAAAGGAAAGCATAGAACGACACGGTAATACAGGAGCTGAGGAAATAAGAGGATACCAAAAAAGAATCCCGACTTCAGAATCCAGCATTGGGCCAACTGAGGTAACTGATGATGGGCAATGTGGGAACACGCACTCAAACAAACACAGCAACAAAAAACCCTCTCGGTGGCATAAAATACGGGATAAAATTCCTCTTAGGATCAGCTTCATCTCCTCAAATCTGTTTATGGCTCCTGTCCTCGAATTCAAATATTGTAAAAGGGTGGGGAGGGGGGTGGGGATGGGGTGGGGGTGGGGAGACGAAATCAGATGACTATCTGCGTCCACTCTGTCACAACAAGCAAACCTGGAACACGTCCTGAGCTAATAAAGCAATGTTAATCCAAAAGAAGGTACATTTAGAGGCACAAGCGAGTGCCTGTAGAATCACAGATACCATAAGTAATGTCAGATGAAACACAACGCCACCAGAATCTCCAGGAGCATCGTTCTCCTTCTTTCTCTTCTTCCTAAAAATACTGGTTCACTCAAAAAACGAGTAGGTCACCAGCGCACATGTTTAAAAAGTAAAATAAAATGAATAAAATATAAAATAAAGTGCGACTCAGCCTGTTGGCCCCTGGAGCGAAATTGGCAACAAGGAGTCGCACACGATATCCAAAAGTTAATTTTAAGCGATGGCCAGATTCAGGCCCACGTAACGATAAAATATCTATCTGGGCAGGTTAAAATACAAAAATCAGTCAATCTGCAGATCTCAAGACTGTCGTATTAATTTGATTCTTGATGAGACTGCATTGTGGGCAATCTTGATGGCACCCGGCAGTGAGTTCCACAGCCGTACAGAAGTAGGCTAAAAAGGATGTAGATGCTGTCAATGTTTTGATGTGATGCAGGTATGGCATAAGACTGACCGCCACTCCTGGTGTACTACTTTTATTCAATACTAGTTTGTTCCATTGGGATATCAACTAGTTTAGCTCTGCCTTTGAAGAAAAATTATTAAGTTTGATAAAGCTTCTTCTCTCTTCTAAGGGTTTCCATTCTAATTTCCTCATGGTTCTTCCTAGTTTTTCCCTTTCTCTCTGATATGGTTCCCTGTTACGAACCGTACTGGGGGGGGCTCTCTTCTGAATCTTTTCAAGGTTATCAATGTCCTTTTGATGGTAAGGATCCCAAGAGTGAGCAAACCATATTCCAGTACTGGTCTAACCAGTGTTTTGTAAACAGTCGTCTTTTAACCTTTTTGGGGCAATCGTTTATATTCCTGTATACAGCAAGCTAAAGGATGGTATTTGCTTTCTTACATAACTAAATTGTAGTGTAAAAAATTTTCCATTTGAGACGACTCTGATGGTCTGGATCTGGTCATCGGTACGTCGCTAACATCCATTTACTGGCATGGGCGCGACGGTGGGGGGTGCGCAGCGTGAATGGGTATTAAAAAAACAAAATCGTACTTCGGGCTTATGCCGAGCGCCAACCTTGAAGCTATCGCACTGACTTCTGGGGTAAGGATGTTATCGTTCCGAGAGGCTGGTTCCAAAAACTCAGTTATTGTCTTTGGAAAAAAGTCTGAAGTTTCGGTATCCATCGGAGATAGTGTTCAGAGAACGCAGTAGCCCTACGTGCATTATTTAAACGGGTATTGTAGTTCTCCCACTTGAGGTTTGTGGACAGGGAGAATGACGTAGCTGTAGTCTCTGGTGGGAGCGGATAAGTCGTCCTGGGTTCTGATGAATGCATTGAAGTCACTACTCGGGGTGAATCGACTGGCCACCAACCCCGCAACCACCACCTAGATAAAAGAATCCTAGACGTAGTTTGGAGCCGCCGTTCTGCATGGAGTAGTCAAAAGCTCATGTTTTCTCCACAAACGGCCGTTATGAAGCCTTGCGTGGTGGAGCGGTAATCCTTTGCTATGAAGCGCAACTGCAATTTCCTTTGTACGCGCTCCACCTGTTGATCTCTTGCTGCAAGTGTGGGTCCCAAATGATTGCTGCGCATACTCCCGGACAGGGCGTATACGAGTGCGCATGCTCATGCAGTGCTCATGATGGTAGCATTTTGAGGCATTGAACCATCATGCCCCATTTGTCCTGCCCAGACCTCTAGGGACTTATGCGGTTCCTCTTGTATCATGGTGGTGGTCATTAAAAGTATGTTGGATCTCCCCTTTAAATGATGCAGTCAATCTGCGAACAGGCGTACTTGGTATTTGACAATGTCCTCTGGGATGGCTGTTTATGTGCACAGGAATAGGATGGGGGCCAAACACGGTGCCTTGTGGGCCTCCTGAGGTCGACAAGTTGTGGAAGTCGAGTCCACTCGACATTGTCGATGGCCCTACATTCACAGTCACTCCCTATATATTTTTGCAGCATTGGTTTGTCTTTTAAGAAATGT
Organism: Conus betulinus; assembly: GCA_016801955.1. NCBI lineage: Eukaryota > Metazoa > Mollusca > Gastropoda > Neogastropoda > Conidae > Conus > Conus betulinus. Next base: position 219,407 of record JADBJO010004195.1, on the reverse strand, counting down.
ATTGTTGATAGAGAATGTTTCCGATCTAGCTGTGAAGCGTTTAATATTACATATTACGCACCAGCTTGGCAACTGCAAATGGGGATGGAAGGGCGTGGTTCGCTAGTTTTCCCCAGTTAACTTTCCCACTCTGGGTTAAGCATTTAGATCTTTCTTTTAGGAGGGGAGGGGGGTTGTGTATCATTCATGGTTTCTAGCGGATGCAGACTGCAACTCATGGCCTAGAATAGGATGGAACACCGACAGGAATCCCGTCTGCTTCCTGCTAAGGGACTGACAGACAGCTCAGATACCTACAAGAAATGAAGAAAAAAACTGAAACAACAACAAAAAAACTGCAACGAAATACCAATCATCCCGAAACCGCGGGGGGGGAGGGGCGTGACACTGGATGCTAGTACCCCGCATACAAGATTCACGAACAAACAGCAGTATAATGTCCCTTAAAAGTATTGTGCCACATGAAGAGAGAAGAGAGAGAGGAGAGAGAGAGAGAGGATATGTAGGCACCTCAAATCTGCAAAACTGAGAGTAATGGTCATTTTAGAGCCAGCGGGCTTGAAAGAATCTATTTCATCCGAAGCCTGACCATTAATTATCATCCAAAATCCATTCAACAGTGTTGAGACACATAAAGGGGTTGAGGACGCCATCTACCCTTGACTCATAAAATCCTCTTGAAGGATTGTCCGGTTTCTCTGATAGACCTTCTGCTCCATCTCTTCCTAGAGGGGCATTCTTCTGCAACCATGATGCACATATGGACAGTGAGGCCGAACTTCCATTTACCAGGCCCCCTTTTACACTGCAGTCAGGGGGAAGGGATGCTATATGTGTTTGTATTTAAACTGGTCTAGTTGCATGCTAAGCAAACACTGCAAGCGGAATCATCAAAAAACAAATCTTAATAAAATTATCAAGACGTAAACCGCCCAGATAACTCAGGTGCGATCAAAATAGCGTAGTGATATGTTGCTCCACTGTATGGTACAGGATCGACAGTCGAGTTACTCGACAATTCCCTTCCTTATCCCGTTCCCCGCAGCAGAGAACTCCTTCCTTGGCGCTGAACCAAGCAATCTGAAGCAGTCCAAGCTAGTGCATTTTCTCGTTATTTTGTCCGTCTTGTTATCACCTGGGAAGGCCTAAGAGGTCGTAAAACACGCATGAGTGATGGTTGTCTTGTGCCACTGTTTGAATCCACGTTGCTCGCGTGACTGTGCATGATTCGCTGACATTTTATGTATAAGACTTTAGTTTTTACAACGATTTAATGCTAACATGAAACTGACTAAGTGTTTGAACATGATGATCTGCTGTTGATGAATGTACTCCTCGGACATGCCCTACTCAGGGATTCAATGTGCTCGACGTAGATCTGTGTAGCCTCCAAACTGGATTGTAGGATCGGACAAGTCAGTGTGCCTCTACTTGCACCTTCTTTCCCGGTCCCCGTCACAGAGGAAAAACCGGTTTCGGCTCAAACTTGTACAATCAGCACAAGGAACTCAACGGGTGCGTCCGGAAACTTCCTGGTCAATACTCAAGCTTGGGACTGATATCTTGAGAAATGATGCGAAATGATTAAGGCCCTCGATGCATAGCGTACTATATGACTTATTCTGTCTTTTAGTGTAACTAACGAATGTTGTGTTTTATCAATATGCAATTGATTTTGTCCGGTGCGTACGTATGCCATTAATAGGCGTATAAGATAATCAATGGCTATTGTTGGATAAATGATGCTCGACATGACCTTGCAGAAAAACCGTTTATTGTAATTAAAACTATTTATTATCCTTTACTGTAGTTTCTGAAACACACAAAGATTGAACCTTTCAAATATCAATAACGGTAATGCTGATGCTGGGTGACCAACTTAAACGAATATGACCTAAGTGGGCGTTGAAGTTGCTAAATATAGATCGTGGCCAAGGGACGTGAAATCTGGGTAAATGTGTGGGACCCAAAATGATGTAGAAAATACATTTTGAATCGCGTCAATTCAAGGAGTCTGTAGAAGGCACTTGAAAACAAAACAGGAACGAAACTGAACGCGGGCTATGGTGTACACATGTCTGGCACCAGTTTGGTGTATCTGGAACATTAATTATGTATGTTCGAGGCAGTGCTAAAATTTTGAGTGAGAGGAATGCTACATATTAAACAAAATTCATTTCGGTTCTCACATTTATACGCCAATGGTTAAAGTTTCTTGATTTAAGTACACAACATTAAACCTACCTACTACTAGGGCTATTAGATGACTAAAGAGAATACTACCATCAAGCAGTGATTTCTGAATATGATATGTGAACCCTAAAATACAGGTACAATTACTAGTGTATTTAAAGATACAAATTGACATTCACACCAAAGTACTTATCATCACACAGTGTCAGAGAGTCAGCATCTTCCCCTATCTCGATATACCTTTCGCAGTAATTAAACAGTAGGAGTCGTAAACGCTGCCTTATAATTTCATGAATTCACATTTTCTTTTTTCCTTCACATTATAAATCTGCTTTTTTCTTTGTATTTTTAAACGGCTGTTTGTTTTCTCTTGCTTTGTCTTCGTCCTTCCTTGAGGTAGGGCAAAAAGTAGGCACACTGACCTATGGGCTGTAACACATAGGATAAAGACATACACACATCAGAAACAGTAGCCAACTATGAGGGAAGCCGAGCAGGAGTCAAGGGCTTTCAGCGTTGCAGATCTGCCAGCGAGGGTAGCGCATGGGGGCTGAGGAAGCAGAGGGAGGGGCCCACAAGCAGAAGCAAGGTGGGACCATGGGGCAGGCTCGAACTGCATATATACAGGGGCAGTCACATGAACGACATGAAATTGAAAGCTGAGCACAGCACGGTCTTCGCCCCTCGAATTCTCTTTCTCATGCTAAGCTCCAACGGCAATGGCTTTACACACAACGGACATTGGTGACCCGTAATATCGAAACAAATTTTTTTGGTGGTGTGGTGCGCATGCATTCGTAAACGTAGTAAACAGTTTTCGTTTTGCCACAAAGGACATGACCGCAATGGGGATTGGGCGGCATTTGATGGGGTGCCAGCGATGGGCGGCCTAGCCAGGTCCTGAGCAACGCAGGGGTTTTGCGATTGGGAAATTAAACTAATGCCCACACACTTGGGCTTACTGCAATTTGAAGGGATGAATGCCGTTTGTACAGGAAGATTCTGTTTCAGCTTTGAATTATTCTTTTGTTTAAAAAAATATTTCAATTTTTCTGAAGTACAAAATTTTTCGACCCCGCGCGATTGGTCAGGTATAATTTGAATCCACGATTCAGTTATTCTGTTCCAGTGATGTAAACCAGGAATTGTTAAAATGAGGATGAGAAGAAGAGAGGCGAAGACAGTATCGATCAAATGACACACAAAAAAACAACACCAGAAAGTAACTGTCCGTAATGTGACAGTTTGTTAAAAAAAGCTGGAAGCACAACCACACACACGCACCCACACACACACCACGAGAATAAAAGAAGAACAAAGGCATAGGGATTGTGGTATACAACTCATACTTTATGTATGCCGGGGTAGGAGACCAAATAGCACTACTTGTCACTTTTTTGTTGTATTTACCACTAAAGTCTATCGCCAGTACATGAACAAACTATATTCCGGACACTAATCACCTGTCGTCGCGGATCCGGGACATAACTCCTTAACTTGAGTGTCCAAGACACCCAGGTCACAATCGATACTAAATTGTGTTGGAGTGGGGGAATGAGACGGTACACATAATAGAGTAAATTTTTTAAAACTGAAACGTGTGATTGCATAGCCACTAATAGACTTATTTTAAAGAAAGAAATTGTTTTTAGGCCTGCCAGTAGTTTCTATAAGTCTGGTGTAAGAAGGTATTATGGGAGGCAAAATTTTTGCTTCGTAATGTATGGTTGAACTTAGGAAGGATTCAACACTGAAATGATAATAGTACCCGAAGGCGGGAATGATACTGTGAGTAAGCGAGGTGGTATTACTCCGCTTTTTTACAAAGGTTGCAACCTTTGTAAAAAACGAGTGTGCAGTTGTAAACGCGTAGGGGAGAGCTTTGGCATAGCACGAACGAAGGCTCAACGGGGCAGCAGCGCACTGTTTTCTGGCTCTGGCCAGGGCACCATCAAGGAGCGGTACATAATACTGGTCTGGACTGGCGGTAGGGAAGGGGCACAGACAGAAGGGCAGAGCTGGAGGAGCCAGGGAAGGAACCAGGAAGGGGAAAGCACGGGGGAGATGGAAGGGGGAATGATAGGGACTCCAGCAAAAGAGTAGAGGGCGCGCGGGGTGATCAGGCACACCCACACACACACACACAGTCTCCACCTTTTCAAACACATTTGGGGCACACCCACTGTAACACACCAGGTTCTAGGTTAGGTTTATAGGAGCAACAAAGGAGCCCACAAATAGCAAGAAACCACACTCACAACCCACAAAAAAGCGACAGCAAAGCAAAACATGAAATTTTTACCAAAAAGAGTAGTGACCAAGGAATGTGACGTCAACGGACGAACCACCGAAGGATGACCCACAAACAATACACACGGTGAAAGAATTGATAATGGAAAAAAAAAAAAAGAACAAAACAAGACATAAAAAAATGAACAAAGTAAGAAAATGAATAGAATAAGAAAACAACAAAGGGGATATTGGAAGAAAGATAAGTGAATGGTTGTGGGGGGGCGAACCGGAACTCGTAAGAACAATGTTTAAACAGTCTAATTAAAAATAATAATAATAGTCACAAGACGGGGCTTCAGCTTAAACATAGTACCGGTGAAAAATAACTGATAATAAGAATGTGTGTGTGATGGGAAAAGAAAAGAAACTATTTTGTAATTTAAAGCAAAGAAGAAAAAGGGAAGGAGAATCTGAAAGTTTTAAGTGAATGTTAAGGAAGGGGTCAAAAACATCTAGCCATTGTGTTGTGTTGTTTTTCAACAAAAACTAATATTTCCAAGCTATTACGGTGAAAATAGACAACTTTGGGTGTGCCTATTGAATGTTACACTTTTGGTCGTTCGCGGGAATGCATTTGTGTTTTAAAGTAAATTTTGGTGGGTTGTGTGGCCACGCCCTCCCAAAAAAAAAAAAACTCCGGAGTATGAAGGGGGGGCGGGCGTGTGCAGTGGGGGGGGGGAAAAACCCGGGCAGGGCCCGGCGTACGCAGAATCACGAGACCCGGTGAGGGGTGGGGGGGGCGAGGGGGCCGGTGGTGGGGGGGAAAAAAGGGACGAACAGGACAGGCGGGCGAGGAGGAGGGGAACGATGACGAGGGGGGGTGGGGGGGGCCGTGGGGGGTGCTGTGTGGTGTTGGGTGGTTTTGTTGTGCGGGCAGGTTGGGTGGGTTCGCGACCCTGGGGTGCCTCTTCTCGGGGTTCTGTGTTGGTTTGGCTGGTCCTGGCGTTGCTGGTGTGGTGGTTGTTTTTCTTGGAGGTGGCTGTGTTTTCCTGTCTTCCTCTCTCTCTCGTCTCTCATCGTGTCTTTCCTCATCTCTGTTGTCTGTCTGAGCTTTTCTGCTGCTCCTCAACCGGTTGTGTCATTTCCTCTCCATCCTAAGCTGTCTAGTGTTATTGAACGTCCACGTGTTGCAGTCCGTTTCAATTGGGTTTTTTGTGGACGATACCTGCAGCTTCTGACAGATCTTCACTGTCTGCTGGTAGCGTGTACACCATCATGACCGCTGAACAAGATCGTGATAGGACAAGGTTTTCCTCTTGTCACTTCGTGACTGTGCCGCGCATCTGTTTTTGTTCTCTTACTTTTGGTTTTTGCCTTCTTTGCGTGTATTACGTTTGTTGAGCTTTACTTTTGTTTCTTTTTCTTTTCATCTGTCTTATATATGATGACACTGTCAGTGTAAAGATTGTTCCATCACGTTTGTTTGGATGCTTCCCCTACAGAGGGATGGACAAGGCTGGTCAATCTACTGTGCCAATGTTCAACCATCAGCTTATTTGGTATAGAATGCCTAGTTTATTTATAGCACTTGTTCTAAAAGGATTGTCACCCTGGCCTTTTAAACTTCATGCACAGACCACCACAGCAAAATTTGTCCTTGTTCAAGAGTTGACAGATAGTAGTACGCTGCGCTAGCTGGGTTTTTTTTTTTTTAGTTGTTCTGTCTTTTTTTGGGCAGAATTTGTGCTGTGCTAGTAACAGTATTTTATCATAGGATGGAATGACAGTGTCAAAGACAATAGAAGGGAGGGGAGTGGTTTAGCAACCGAACTTAGAGTATTGGGTGTGTGGCAACACATGAGTAAGGGAATGTAACGACGGATGGGCCAGGCTCAGTAAAAGGCATCGGTGTATGTAACACCAGACAACATAGGGGGTAAGGACTAATAAGGAGTTGGCTTTTGGTGTGGGTGGTTTATGTATGTATTTATTAGCAGTTTTAAAGATGAGGATAAGCCTATTTTTGGCAAAAGAAAATCTTTACAAATATGAGTCAGTGACAAAGTTTATTAAAATTTGAAGACGATCTATCGACAAAACCAATGTTGTCTACAAGGAACAGAGGGTTTTTGATGTGTACATAGCTATAACCAGATGTGGTTTTGACAGATTATATAATAATATGAATTCTAATCATGCATATAGTCTTGACATGGTGAATGCTCCGGGGGGTGGGGGTGGGGGTGAGGTTGGGGATGTGTGTCCTGGCTCCAAATAGGAATATGTATTCAGTTTTTCTTTCTCTTTTTTTGTTTCTGTATCCACGCCAAAATTGCCATTTTACAACTGTGGGTAATGTTAGATAATTGCAGTTTATTATGTTGGGGTCAATACGGTTCTGACATCTACTGTTTATCTGTAAATTAGTTTTGAAGAATCCATAGAATGCAAAGTCAAAGGGTAGTTTTCCGGCTTTTCAGAAAGAAAAAAAGTACAAAATATCCCACTCATATGTCTCTGGGGACTTGGTTTCACTGTACATGCAAATTTTTTTGATGGAAAAAACCCACTGGTGTAGAGCATTGTGGTCTGGAACCAACTGAAGGTTAAGATTTAGGCTGTCAGAACAGACAGATCCTTCAAGCATCCCCTACATTTTATCTGGTGATTCAAGATATTGAATAATCTCGTTTTACTACAAGAATTGCACGTACCACTCCCTGAGAGAAATCAACGGAGTGGTGTGGTCAGGTCAAGGTGTCTCAATACGACACTTTTGGGGAGATGTGTAATTTTCGGGGTAGAGGAACAGCGCTTAGAACTTCACCTTACTCTGATAAGTAACTGTAGCTTTCTTTCCTTTAGTAGCTGTTGTGCCGGGTTGCCGGATTGAATAATCATGAATTATCTTGGTGTGGAAATACTGTACTTTGCCTCGGTGTGTATACCGCACAATGACATGATTGGTGACAGGTTTATTGTCCCCAGCGGTCATTAACAAGAAGGGCAAGGTTTACAGTTTTATCTTTGCTCTGAAAGAGACAAAGAGGGTGTTGTTGTGTAGAGTTTGGATGTGAGTTTCAGAAATAAGTTTTTGTTTGTTCTTTGCCAGCTGTACATTGGAGAATAACATTTTTTCCATTTTTAATCCACTGAATACAATATCAGCAAGAAAAACAGAGGAGAGAGGGTTGGTACTCTGTGAGTGTAAATCTGAGCCTTGAGTTAGGTAGTGTCTTCCAGTATTTAAATGTGGGGTCTAAAGGATCAAGCATTAGGACTTATCAATTTCGTTACAAAAAGGGGGCACGAGGCCGCGCACTGAGATGTCAAGTTTCTTCAGATGTTATTGGACTTTGTTCCGTTGTGTTTTGTGTGTGCTTTTACGTGAGTGTCGTGTCGTGATCGTGGCAGTATAATGTGTTTTTGCTTTCTTTAAAACAAAAAAAATTGAGAAGGCAGTAATGTCTATCCATATTTGGGGGGCTCTTGTTGATGCGGGGGTATTTGGTTGGATATACTTGTAGTATGAGGCAGGCTGTATCTTCATGGCATGCTGTTTGGCCTTTTTTCGGTTTCGTTGTCTCGTCTCTCACAGTGTCAGTCTTATTCACACTCTGTGTGTGTGTATTGGGGTGTAGTTGGGGGAGTTGGGGTGGGTGGGGTGTGTGTGTGGTGTGTGTGTGTGTATGAGGGTGGGGTCTTGTCGAAAGCGTCAGACTAGCACCTCAAATA
>JADBJO010004195.1:182999-202999 GCA_016801955.1 Conus betulinus | reverse complement strand
CCAACGTTGAGCTCTTTTACAGGTTTTGTTAATTTCTTTGCATTCAGCATTGAACCAAGGAACTTTTGGCATTAGGGGCTTCTTGGAAGATGTATGGATGGTTGACTTTGTGTAATTCAGTATGAAATATGAAAGACTTCCTGCCGGATCTTCACTTTGCAGGATTTGTCCTCTTCCAGATCCATTAGAAACTTAGTGGCACAGAGGTCCCAGTCTGCTTTGTTGAAATTGAGGCGTTCTGGTAAAGACTCACTTTCTGCATTTGTACACCAAAGTAACACAGGAAAGTGGTCACTACCATGCAGGTCCTCATCGACCTCCCAAACAAAATCCAAAAAACAAAGATGGGTCACAGACAGAAAGATTCAGACAAGATGTGGTGCCATTAGCGGAGTGAAAGTAAGTGGCGATTCCCCATTCAAAACACACAAATCAAGCTCTGAAAAAACACTTCCTCTAAAAGCAGACCCCTTGGTGAAGATCTCTCGCTTCCCCATAGAGGAGAGTGACCATTCAGATCACTCAACAGCAGGTAGGGTCTGGGAAGCTGCTCCAAGAGTGAAATGAGGTCCCGCTTGGTGACACAGATATTTGGAGACAGATACAAGCTACAGATAGTAATTGTTTTGTGGAGAGAGTAACCCGAACTGCCACTGCCTGAAGCGGAGTATTGAGAGCAACTGGGCTGTACAAAACAGAATTATGAATGAATAAGGCTACCCCACCAGAAACACCAACAGATTGTGCAGGTAGATTTAGAAGGCTGTAGCCAGAAAGTGAAAAAGTTTTGTCAGACTTCAGAAGTTTCTCGAGGGCAACTAGCATCAGCCTAGCCTCACGGCACAACAGCTGCAATTCTTCATAATTAGAAGACAGTCCCCTGATATTCCATTGCAAGACTGTATAATGGAAGATGGTTGTGTCCATCATAAAAGAGATATGGTGAAGGAAAATAAATCTTGTAACTCTTCACCAGCAAGTTCCTTCATTCCATGTCAACATCCTCTTGTAACTCTTCACCAGCAAGTTCCTTTCATTCTATGTCAACATCCTCTAGATCCGATAGAACTGCAAATCTGTTGGTGTTTCTCTCCGCTTTTTCTCTCGGTCTGATAAAATATTCAGCGCATTTTTTTCAAGGCGGTGACTTGGTCTTTCCTCCAGAACCGCCAGCTCCCTTGTTGACACTCTCTGCTGCCCTGAAGAGCCTGTAGGTCTTTTGCCCCCTGATGGTCTAGGGGCAGGAGTGGGCTTTGAAGACTGAGTCATATCTGAAGGCCATAACTGCTGGGGTCATCGCATGCAGTGTTTCTGCCTGAGGCTACAGACTTGGTTTCTGGCTCTTTCTTGGCAAACGAGGATTCGACTGTCTGCACGCCAATGCTGACTGTTGTTGGCTTCCTTACTGCAGCTGCAAACAAGAGCCCAACAGTTGGTTGACTTTTCATAGCAATCTTTTTCGCCTCCAAAAACGGGATTCGCTGTTCAGTCTTTATTCTCTGAATTTCCTTTCCTTAAACCAGTTTGGGCAGGTCTTTGATGATAATGGGTGCTTGCCTCCACAGTAGGCAGAGAGTGGTGGACTGTCACACACACCCTGGTGGACTGGCTGGCAGCAGGCACCACACACCTCTCTTCTGTATATCTATCCCTCACATGGCCGAACCTCTGGCACTTGAAACAGCACAGAGGGGACGGGATGTACAGCGACACTGCAACTCTCAGGTAGCCCACCGTGATCGACTCCGGGAGAGAAGTAGAGCAGAAGGTCAAGAAAAGGGTGTCAGTTGGAACTCTGTCATTGCCTTTGCGCACAAGTACACAATGAACGTTGGTCACTCCTTGCGATGCCAGTTCTGACTTGATTTCTGCCTCCGACACTCCTCTCAGATCTCTGCACCGGAGTACCCTTCGAAGAGTTGAGAGATTTGTGTGGAGACACCCTGATCGGTCGATCCACCAACGTTGTCGATTTCAACAGCATCTCTGAGTGCAGCTTGGAAGAGCACTCAACCAGAAGTGACCCGTTCCTCAATCTCTTGACGCTCTTTGGCTTCCCGCTGAGGCCATTGATTCCCTTCGCAATCACAAAAGGACTCAGGCCCGACAGAGGTCTATCTTCATCCGCTCCCTCAACAATCAGCCAGCTGGGCCAGAACCTGAAAGGGTTCTGTGTCATGTTCTGAATCAGTGTCCATATCCATTTCCGAATCCTCCCTGTGTCTTTTTTTTTGTGTTGTTTTTAGTGCCATGTTGTATTCATTAAAATTCATCTCTCTTGATTCCCACCCACCATCGAGTCCCAACAAGGGGGATGCCCATTTATACGGAATTCCAGTATATCAGGGCACCAGGATTTCAAAAGAGATATACACAAGCCTGAAAGCGTCCCTGCCACAGAAGCTCCCAAACCCATTTGACCCGAGCCGCCACCTTCTAGCCTGAGCTAGGGCATGCACGCAACCAGCCGCTTGATCGAAGTGGGCCACTTCGACCACCTGTCTAGGGGAAGTCCAGGCCAAAGAGGTGTGTTGACTTGATGCACCGCAGTCACATCAGCGGTCTCAACCTCCAGAATCCTATTCTCCCCCATCACAGGACGCACCACACGGCAAACACGGTGGGCCTCGGAGAAGACCACAGAGAAAAGAGAAGAGTGTTGGAAAGAAGACTTGAAGGGGAGACGACGAAGATAGAAAAGAGCCAAATAAGAAAGGCAGAAAACAAAAACAAGGAAAAGAGAAAGGCGGGTTACTATTAGTCAGGATCCTCACCCTTAGCCTGTCTGACATGGGAAGCCCTACCAGAGGCATCAACTCATTACCATGTTATGCTTAGGCCAGACAGCAACTGGATTTTTCAGGCCTAGAAGCATTTAAAAAAAAAAAAATAAACTGGCCTATCTGCAAGTTTTGATGCCCCCGCCAGCAAAGCCTAAGGGATCACGGGACCGCGTAAGTCCTCCGACCACGACAAAGTTGCAACCCCTGGAGGAAGGATGGCTTGGTTGAAGTATTTGGTGGCTTTGTTGATGTTGTAATTGTCCACTTTGATGGTCTTACAATACTCGTCAGAGGCCGGCAAAACATCTCTCCCAATCCACCTTCTTGTAATTCCATCTGGGAAAGGACTTGGCATTGCTTAATGTGTACTGCAAGTTGATGGCCAGTAGTACTGGTCTGTGGTGGCTGCCTGCCAATTTGTTCTGTACCTTTCTGCTGGATTTTTGGGCAAGGTTGTCAGTGGCAAAGGCAAGATCTGGGGTGGTCATGATGAGCCATCAGCGAGAGAGAAGAAGGTTGGTGGGTCTTCTGGATCATTCAGCAGAAGCAGGTTGCTCTCTATCTGCCAGTCCTGCACTTCGTCTCCTCTTCGGTCATTCTCACTGTAACCCCAAACAGGTTGAGTGGCTGTTAAAGTCACCAACTGCTATGCAGTTCTCTGATGGTATGTCCATTTTCTGTAGAGAGAGCTCTTTGTCTTGTGGGCAGTAACACATTGAAGATGGTAATGACAGTCTTGTCCACTGTAATCTTGATTCCATGAATTTCAGCTTCCTGATTTGTGTCCACTGTAAGTTCTGAGGCTGGAATACTGTTTTTGACGAGTATCTGCACTCCTCCTTTCAGTCTTCCTTCTCTGTCCATCTTGAAGGTTTGGTAACCTCTGACTGTTGGGTTTCAGGTGTGTCTCTTGGATACAGGCCACATCAATGTTTTCTTTGTACATTCTCTCAGTAAGTGGGATCTTTTTATGGTAGACGCCCGTGCATTCCACTGGAGAATGTTGAGTGGTCTAGGGGTTTCTCTGGGGTCAGATGTTTTTCGGCCAGTAGCATTTTCCCTCCGCCTCAGATGCCTGGCTTTGCGGTCGGCTGGGCTATAAGCAACATTATCTTATCTTATCTTACCAGATGCCTGGCTCCTCTCACTGGGATGGGGTGACCACCAGTCGCATGGGGTGGGCCCTTTTGAGGCACAGGGCCTGGCACTCTACTAGCCTGATGGGACTCCTCTAGTAGAGCACCATATCGAAAATCAGTGAGGCTGTCCATCCATGACGTATTTGTGTTACACCGTTACGCGCCAAGGGCCCAATACATCCGTCTTCGGTGTTGGTTTTCTTGTCCAAGTTTCCCTCTCATACGCAACTTGCCAACCAAAGCTGATGAGCTTCCCCTACCCTGTTTTGTTTCTCTGAGGTTTTCCTTCCCCGGGGCTAGAGGTTTTTATGCGCCTCTAACTCGCATGATGAACCCATCATAGGACACATGGGGAATTTGATATGGTGTAACAGTGCCACCTGTTACCCTGCACCATCCTGGTAGGAACATCGCCAGTTGGTCCGGGACTGCTTATTCGACCAGGCAAAGTATCAAAGTAAATTTGAAAAAAATCCCAGTTGTATTCCACCATTTGGTCTTTGTAGGCAGCCTCATGCGCAAAATGCAGGTCTAGACCCAGGAGTTGTGTCCAATTTTTCGAAGTTTCCAGATCAGCCTCTATGGACCTTCTCCACACCAGAAATTGTTTTGACCTTGCAGCTTTTCACAAAGAGGTCCACCAGCTCTTTGGCATACACAGTACTGTTTGCCGATCTCTGTTAAAAATTCCCATCCTGTCTGAAAATTTTCACTGACAGTTTCAAGTCTGAAGATGGAATAGCCTGTGCAGCCTGTTGCCCTGGTACTCCTCAAATTTTGTTGGAACATATTCCTTCAGATGCTTCTGTTTACTCTGCTCAACTTACCGCTCTGGTTCTGGCATTGAAGATAAGCTCTCTATCAGCGAAGAAGGACTATCTGGTTTTGTCAGATTCGCTGTCAGCTTTGGAAGCCATAGCTGGTCACAACCTCCAGCATGCCAAACTTTTACACTTTTTTTAACGTTTTACCAAGTTGAAAGTGGATGGTTACAACATTCTTCTGGCTTGGGTTCCTGGTCATGTTGGCATTTGAGGGAATGAAATGGTTCATCGTTGGCCAAGAATGCAACTGTCAAACATATCTGTCCCAACACAGATCAGAAAGCAAAAGTGAATAGAGACCTCTTATCTGGCAGGAGGATTGGAATACACACACAGATCTTTCAGATCCATCCAAACCTAAAATTAGTAAAAAGAGTTCCTCTCATCCACCTCAGGTGGTAGCAAAGAAGAAACGGTTTCTATGCCGGCTGCACACGGCCATTCGTATTTTACTCATTCGTACCTTTTAAAGAGTGAAGAAACCCTGTGGTGCATTCCATGTCATGCACCACTCACAATGAAACATATTCTTTTAGAGAGTTGGGACTTGCATGATGTGAGACTCAAACATTTTACAGCAGATTCCATGAAAATCTTGTTCAGAGATGTTCCACCTGATGCAATCTTTGAATTCTTGAAAGAGATTAACATTTTTCATTGGATCTGAGATTTTACAGTGGAAAGTTTTTTTATCAAAATTTCGGGTGGGTTTTTAGAAGATGTATTTCAAAGAGTTGTGTGAATGATGACTTGCGAGTTGATTTTAACGTGGTGACAGCCCTAACATGGCCCCTTGCGGTCGGCAGGGCTATAAGCAACATTACCTTACCTTTTCATACATGGTCCCGACGTTCCATGTTCCTATGTTGGCTGCCCTGGTTGAAGGAAAGGCGGTCGGCCTTGTGGCTTCCTGAGATTTCAAGTTTTCACCACATGGCATCATACATCTTCTTGTCGAAGACCCATCCCTTCCCAGGGCTGAGGTATCAGTTTGATCTTTGGTGTTTTTGTTGCTGTGGTTTGTTTTACGGGGTAGGGTAGCTGGCTGCATGCCCAACCCTCCTCCTTTATCCAGGCTTGGGACTGGCATGATTCCCAAAACGGGTCTCCTGGCGGAGTTTTGTGTGTGTGTAGAAGGATGTTTCTTTTGCAAAAAGTTTCAGTTTCAGGAATCAAAGGGTTAAGCAGTGTCTGTTACTAAGTTGGTAGATACCCATACACATGCATGCAAACACACACACACACACACACACACAGCTAATTTGAAACCTTAAAAGGTTTGTTTCCCTTACCCCTGCTTTCTTATTTCAGTTCTTTTTCTTCCTTACTTAAAATGACTGGAAACATGTTTCTGATCAATGACTGGTATACAAACATAATGCACAATGTTGATTTGACCCAATTGCACTTGCTTCCACATCAACAACTTGGGTATATTCAAAACATAAATCGTTGGCTGCTATGATTTTCAGATGCATTACAGTGAACAGAACACTCTAGAATTATATAACTGTGGTCATTTTTCACAAATTCATTGTCTGTTTACACTCTGTAGTAAATCCAGAAGTAAACTAAGGACAGTCGTTAGAAGTTATCAGCTCTGCACATATAGCTGATGACAATTATATATATTAAACTGAGGATGAAAATTTGAGAGGGACGGTTGTTGCAGCACAACAACCCTTGCCGTATCTAAACGATTCTTTCTCTCTGCATTTCTCTTCTTTTGCTGGTCTTTCATCAGTCCATCATACTTTTTTTTTCTTTCAGAAAGAAACTGCTGTTCAAGAACAGTGGTCGAGAGCTATCAGGGATGATGCCATTCCATATGGATACCTCTTTATTCTTTATGATGATGTATGGAATCAATGACTTTAAGCCCATCTAAAAAGAGTGATGGTCTATGGCAAGGAATCAGTGCCCAACAGTTCAACCCACTAGATATTGCAAGCCAAAATAAGACACACTTTCCAATTATGTAAATGTCAGTGCTGGAGACACTTCTGCCCCATGCAGAACCAAAACATCTAAGAACAAAGTCTAGAAAATTCAAGAAAATCAGAGGGAAAAACACCAACTCATCAGTTCATCAGCTCAAACTCACTGATGCTGTGATTGCTTACAAACAAGCTGTTGCCTATCTGCTGGCTCCACCACTGAATGAAACTCGTCTTTCACAAGCAAATCTGCTGCTTTCTTGAAAAACGGACAACTGAAAGAAACATCTACCTGTGACTTCACCTCGGACAACTTGGAAGTCAACAACAAGTTACCATTTTCAATTGGTGAACCGAAATAAGCTCTACAAACCTGTAGCGATTCTGCTCCTGGTGTTGATGATATTCATTACCAACTTTTGGAACATCTTTCAGAAAGCTGTTTCCCAACCCTTTTCAAAGTCTGCAATCATAACTGTGGTCCCACAGGATTCTTTCCACCCTCCTGATCAGAGGCCTGATCATTCCAATTCTGAGTCCTGGAAAAGCAAGTGCCAACCCTTCAAATTATCGTCCATTAGCTGTGACCAGCTGCCTTTGCAAGCTAATGGAAAAGTTGGTCAACTCCTGTCTGATGTGGAAGCTGAAATTGATGGCCTTTAGTCAATGAACAGTGCGGGTTTTTGGATGTGCCACTCTACTGTTGACCATTTAGTCCATCTTGAAACCACTACCCGCAATGCCTTCATGAATAAACAACATGTGTTTGCTATCTTTTTCTATCTGGAGAGAGCCTATGATACCACTTTAAAAAAAGGGAATTTCTTATGGATTTTAATAAACTGGTTTTCATGGTCATCTGCCTTTATCTTTTCAAAACTTCCCGGCCGATTGGCAGTTCCAAGTATGTATTGGCACCACATTGTCTGACATCTGTGGACTGGAGTTGGGTGTGCTCTTGCTACTGCTTTCATCAGTATCAAAATTAACAAAATTGTCAGTTCTGTAAACCGGCTTCCAAGTCCTCTCTGTTTGTTAATGACTTCGCACTCTACGCACTTGAAGCCCCTTATATACCAATTCCAACTTTGTTTGGACAAGATTCACAGTTGGCGGAAGAAAATGGGTTTACCTTTCCAACCACCAAAACATAGCATATCCATTTTCACAATTTTCATCAGTTCTTTAGTCAATCCTGAAATTCATCTGGACAAGTCCACTATTCCAGTTGTGAGAGAAACAGAATTTCTGGGTGTTATATTTGATCAAAAACTGAACTTTAAATGTCACATCCAACGCTTAAAAAAAAACTGCTTGTCAGAAAGCACTGCACATTCTGAGAGTTGTGGCACACACAGATGGGGGCACAGATAAGAAGTCTTCTCCATCTTTACAGGGCTCTGATCCCCTCCAACCTAGACTAGGGTGTGTAGTCTATGGCTCGGCCAGACCTTCCTACCTGAAGAGTCTATATCCCATCCACCATCTAGGGCTAAGACTTTATCTGGGTACATTCCGCACCACCCCTGTTTATAGCCTGTATGTTCAGGCAGGAGTACCATCCCTCTCGAACCGTTGGCTAAATCTTACCTTGAACTACTGTTTGAATCTCTCTTTTGAACTTCAAAACCCTGTGCATATGACTTGTGTTTTTGACCTCCCAAGTTCCAGAAGAAATTTGATGACCACTCTGACCACTCCAGTACCATTCCACCCTTGGGAATTTGTATTCTTCCCCATTTGAAAATGCCGATGTAGATCCTGGAGTTGTGTGTGATTTATCCAAGTTTCCTGATGACCCACCATGGACTTGCTTCTGGTTTGATTCAGCCTCATACCATAGAAATACCACTAGCTCCTTGGCGTAAGTCCTTTTTCGCTGAACTGTGTTAAAAGTTTCCATCCTTCAGAGAAATTTCACCGACAGTTCCAAATCCGAGGAGGGGATGCCTCTGCTGTGTCGTGCAACAGGCCCTTCTCAGAGATGTTCTAAACACATTTCCCACTGACAGCTTCATCTGCACTGCTGAGTTGACTGCCTTGGTCCTGGCTCTCAAAATGGTCTATAATCCAAACATAAAGATTTCCTCATTTTGTCAGATTCCTATTCTCCTTTGGAGGCCATTGCCAGCCGTAACTTCAAGTACCCTCAACTGATGAAATCATTTGAGTTGTACACCCCTCTGAAATCAGATGGATACAACATAGTTTTTGCTTTAGTTCTCAGCCATGTGGGCATTCAAGGCAATGAATTGGTTAATCAGCTTGCCAAGAGTGTCACAAGGAAAGAGTTCAGCAGACTGTCTGTCCTTCACACTGATCTGAAAACCAAAGCCCAGGCGTACCTCATAGACCTCTGGCAAGAGAAATGGAACTTGCACATGGAGAACAAACTATTTGAAATCTGTTATAGAAAATCACAATGCCACTCTTCTAATTTTCGGCCACATGGTCTTTTTCAAGAGAAAAAAACAAAAACAATGCAACTAGGTGCAGTTCTTTGCTCTGACCAGTTGCCAAAGATAGACATCACCTAGTTGCATTGTTTTTGCTTTTTTCTCTTGAAAAAGGCCACATGGCCAAAAATTAGAAGAGTGGCATTGCGATTTTCTATCATGTTTTCTTCCCTTGGGGACTATTACTTTTGTTCCTGATATTTGAAATCTGTCCAAACCAGAAAGAGTTATTACCATGTTTCGAGCAGCTGTAAAGAAGAAACATTCTTGTGCTGGCCACTCCTTTTTACAGCCATTCTTATCCGTTATAAGGTGAAGAAGCTCCATGCTGCATTCCATGTCATGTGCCACTCACAGTAAAAAAAATTCTTTTAGAGTGTTCGGATTTGTATGATGTGAGACTTTACAGCAAACGCCATGAAAACCTTTTTCAGAGAAGTCCCACATGATCTGATCTTTGAATTTCTGAAAGAGATCAACAGTTTTTATCTGATCTAAGAATTTTTTTAAAAGTAGATTTTTAACCAAATTTCCGGTGTTTTTCAAGATAAGATAAGATAATGTTGCTTATAGCCCAGCCGACTGCAATGGGCCATATCAGGGCTGTCACCACGTTAAAATCAACTCACAAGTCATTCATCCACACAATTCTTTAAAAGACATTGTCTAAAATCTCATCCAAAACTTTGTTAAAAATCTTTCCACTGTAAAATCTCAGATCCGATGAAAAATGTTAACCTCTTTCAAGAACTCAAAGATCGCGTCAGGCGGGACATCTCTCTGAACAAGGTTTTCATGGAATCTGCTGTAAAATGCTTGTGTCTCACATCGTGCAAATCCCAACACTCTAAAAGAATATGTTTTATTGTGAGTGGCACATGACACGGAATGCACCAAGGAGCTTCTTCACTCTTTAAAAGGTAGGAATGGGTAAAAATATGAATGGCCGGTGTGCAGCCGGCACAGAACCGTTTCTTCTTTACGACCACCAGACGAAGATGAGACGAACTCCTTTAGGTTTGGACGGATCTGAAAGAGTTTGTTATTTGTCTGAGTATTCCAGTTCTCCTGCCAGAGGTCTCTGACATAATCGTTAATTTGGGTTTCAGATCCGAGCAGGGGATAGGTGTGTTTGACACAGTTTCTCTCTTGTGGCATTCTTGGCCAAACAGTCAACCATTTCGTTCCCTCCAATGCCAACATGACCAGGAACCCAAGCCAAAAGAATGTTGTAACCCTCTACTTTCAACTTGGTAAAAAGTTAAAAAAAAAAGTGTAGAAGTTCGGGTGCTGAAAGGTTGCGGCCAGCTATGGCCTCCAAAGCTGACAGTGAATCCGACAAAACCAGAAATCTCTCTTTGTAGATTGGGAGATTATCCGTAGTGCCAGAACCAGAGCTGTAACTTCAGCAGAGTAAGCAGAAGCGTCTGAAGGAATATGTTCTAACAGTATTCGAGAAGGAGCACCAGGGCAGTAGGCTGCACAGGCCACTCCATCTTCAGACTTGGAACCGTCAGTGAAAATTTTCTGATAGGATGAGAATTTCGAACAGAGGTCAGCATACAAAGCCTTGTATGCCAGAGAGCTGGTGGACTCTTTGCGAAAAGCTGCAAGATCAAAACGAATCTCTGGTGTGAAAAAGGTCCACGGAGGTTGATCTGGAAACTTGGAAAAATCGGACACAACTCCTAGGTCTAGACCTGCATTCCGCGCGTGAGACTGCATACAAAGACCAAACGGCGGAATACAGTTAGGGTTGTTTTCAAATTTCCTTTGAAACTGAGGGTCAAAGACCAGTCATAGGCAGGGTTTTCAGGTTCGGAGAACAGTCTGACGTAGTAATTCAAAGACAGTTTCAGCCTGCGGTTGGACAGTGAAGGTTCACCTGCCTCTGCGTACAGGCTGTACACAGGGTGGTGGAATGCTCCAAGACAGAGACGAAGCCCTTGATGGTGGATAGGGTCCAAGAGTTTTAGATACGACGGTCTGGCAGAGCCGTACACAGCACAACCATAGTCCAGTTTTTGAACGGACAAGGCTCTGTAGAGGTGCAGCAAAGTTTTCTTATCAGCGCCCCAGTCAGTGTGTGCTACGACCCGCAGAATATTCAGAGCTTTCTGGCAAGAGGTTTTGAGGTGTTTAATGTGGCTGAGAAAGTTGAGTTTTTGGTCAAAAATAACTCCAAGGAATTTGGCCTCTGTGACAGCTGGAATGGGAAATTTCCCTATTTTGATTTCAGGATGGAAAAAAAAACTGACGAAAATTATGGAAGTGAATGCACTGTGTCTTCGTAGGAGAGAAAGTGAAGCCGTTTTCATCCGCCCACTGATGAATTTTATCCACACAAAGCTGGAGCCTGCGCTGGACACTCGGGTACAGGCTTCCAGTTGCATAGACAGCAAAATCATCCACAAACAATGAGCAGTCTGAACCCTGCTGAAACTGACTTGACAATGTTGTTAATCTTGATGCTGAATAGGGCCGGAGACAGTATGCTCCCTTGTGGAACACCCAACTCCTGCTCATGAACATCAGAGAGAGTGGTGCCAACCCGGACCTGAAACTGTCGGTCTGCCAAAAAATTTTGAATGAAAAGTGGAAGATGACCCCGAAAACCAAGATCATGGAGATCATGAAGAATTCCAGATTTCCAGGTGGTATCGTAGGCTTTCTCCAAGTCGAAGAATATAGCCACTGCGTGGTGTTTGTTCAGAAAGGCGTTCCCGAAGCGTAGATTCCAGACGAATCAAATGGTCCACTGTAGTATGATGTTTTACGGAAACCACACTGTTCTTTCGCCAGAAAGGCCGTCGGTTTCAAGTTTCCACATGAGTCTAGCTAGCGTTGACCATTTTCTCTCTCATCAGTTTACAGACACAGCTGGTCAAAGCTATTGGACGGTAGTTTGACGGGTTGAGAGAGATCTTTTCCAGGTTTGGGAATAGGAATGATGAGGGCTTTTCGCCAAGATGGTGGAAAGAATCCAGTAGTCCATACATGGTTTGTATACACATGCAGCAGGATGTGCAGACCTTTTTGCGGAAGATGTTTCAAAAGTTTATAATGGATTTCATCTATACCCGGAGAGGAATCGTTGCAAGAAAGTAAGGCGGATTTCAATTCATTTAAAGTGAAAGGAAGATTGTAGTCTTCCATGTTGTCTGACGAAAAGTGCAGGGTGATTTTTCTTTAAGGGCTTTGTTTTTGACAAAACTGCTGACTTGTTAGAAGAAGAGGAGGAATTCTTTTCAATGGTTGAAGCAAGCAGATTAGCAACTGCTTTTTTCTCTGTTATTAAAGAATCAAAACTTGAGGTGGTTCACAGTGGGGCAGGTGTTCTTCCTTTAATTTTCTTGATGATTTTCCACACTTTTTTCTTCGATGTTTTGGATGTGAGACTTGAGCAAAACTGTCTCCAAGATAATCGCTTACTGGTCTTATATATGTGTTTAGATTTGGCCCTCAGTTTCTGATGCGCTCGGACGTTGGGCATCGAGGGTCTGCAAGAGACCCTACGTTGAGCTCTTTTACGGGTTTTGTTAATTTCTTTGCACTCAGAATTGAACAAGGAACTTTTGGCATTACGGGCTTCTTGGAAGATGTCTGGATGGTTGACTTTGCAAATCAGTATGAAATCTGAAAGACTTCCTGCCGGATCGTCACTTTGCAGGATCTTGTCCTCTTCCAGATCCATAAGAAACTTAGTGGCAAAGAGGTCCCAATCTGCTTTGTTGAAATTGAGGCGTTCTGGCAAAGACTCGCTCTCTGCATTCGTACACCGAAGCAACACAGGAAAGTGGTCACTACCATGCAGGTCCTCATCAACCTCCCAAACAAAATCCAAAAACAAAGATGGATCACAGACAGAAAGATCCAGACAAGATGTGGTGCCATTAGCGGAGTGAAAGTAAGTTGGTGATTTCCTATTCAAGACACACAGATCAAGCTCCGAAAACACTTCCTCTAAAAGCAGACCGTGGTGAAGATCTCTCACTTCCCCATAGAGGAGAGTGGCCATTCAGATCACCCAACAGCAGGAAGGGTCGAGGAAGCTGCTCCAAGAGTGAAATGAGGTCCTGTTTGGTGACGCAGATGTTTGGAGATAAGTACAAACTACAGACAGTAACTGTTTTGTGGAGAGTAACCCGAGCTGCCACTGCCTGAAGCGGAGTCTGCAGAGCAACTGGGCTGTACAGAACAGAGTTGTGAATGAACAAGGCAACTCCACCAGAAGCACCATGTTCAACAGACTGTGCAGGTAGATTTAGAAAACTGTAGCCAGAAAGTGAAAAATTTTGTGTCAGACTTGAGAAGAGTTTCTTGGAGGGCAATTAGCATCGGCCTGGCCTCACAGCACAACAGCTGCAATTCTTCATAATTGGAAGACAGTCCCCTGATATTCCAATGTATGATTGAATCCATTGTGGATGAGTCCATCATAAAAGAAATATGGTGAAGGAAAAATAAATCTCGTAATCTTCTTCCTTTATTCCATATCAACATCATCTGGATCCGAGAGAACTGCAAATCTGTTGAAATTTCTCTCCGCTTTTTTCTCTCGATCTGATAAAATTTGTTTGGGCGTTTTCTTTTTAGGTGGCGACTTGGTCTTTCCTTTCCTCCAGAACCGCCAGCTCCCTTGTTGACAGCTGTAGGGTGCCCTTTGGAGGATTTTGAGGGGGTGGTCTTGTCTTGTACTTCAACGACTTCCACTCTCTGCCGCTCTGAAGTGCCTGTAGGTCTTTTGCCCCCTGGTGGTCTGGGGGCGGGAGTAGGCTTTGAAGACTGACTCGTATCTGAAGGCGATGACTGCTGGGGTTCATCGCATGCAGTGGTTCTGCCTGAGGCTACAGACTTGGTTTCTGGCTCTCTCTCCGCAAACGAGGACTCCACCGTCTGCACTCCGATGCTGACTGTTGTTGGCTTCTTTACTGCAGCTGCAAACGAGAGCCCAGCAGTTGGTTGACTTTTCATAGCAATCTTTTTCGCCTCAAAAAACGGGATTCGCTGTTCAGTCTTTATCTCTCTGAATTTCCTTTTCCTTTAACCAGTTTGGACAGGTCTTCGATGATGATGGGTGCTTGCCTCCACAGTTGGCACAGAGTGGTGAACTGTCACACACACACCCTGGTGGACTGGCTGGCAGCAGGTACCACACACCTCTTCTTCCGTACATCTATCCCTCACATGGCCATACCTCTGGCACTTGAAACAGCGCAGAGGTGATGGGATGTACAGTGACACTGAAACTCTCAGGTAGCCCACCGTAATCGACTCCGGGAGAGAAGTAGAGCAGAAGGTCAAGAAAAGGGTGTCAGTTGGAATCCTGTCATTGCCTTTACGCACAAGCACACGATGAACGTGGGTCACTCCTTGAGATGCCAGCTCTGACTTGATTTCAGCCTCCGACACTCCTCTCAGATCTCTGCACAGGATTACTCCCTTCGAAGAGTTCAGAGATTTGTGTGGAGACACTTTGATCGGTCGATCCACTACGTTGTCGATTTTAACAGCATCTCGAGTGCAGCTTGGAAGAGCACTCAATCAGAAGTGACCCATTCCTCAGTCTCTTGACTCTTTGGCTTCCCGCTGAGGCCATTGATTCCCTTCGCAATCGCAAAAGGACTCAGGCCTGACAGAGGTCTATCTTCATCTGCTCCCTCCACAATCAGCCAGCTGGGCCAGAAGCCTGAAAGGACTCTCGTCTCATGTTCCGAATCCGTGTCCGTCTCCGTTTCTGAATCCTGCCTGTGTCTTTTTTTTGTTTTTGGTGCCATGGTGTATTCATTAGAATTCATCTCTCTTGATTCCCACCCGCCATCGAGTCCCAACAAGGGGGATGCCCATTTTATACGGAATTCCAGTATATCTGGGCACCAGGACTTCAAAGGAGATATACAGGCCTGAAAGCATCCCTGCCACAGAAGCTCCCAAACCCGTTTGACCCGAGCCGCCGCCTTCTAGCCTGAGCTAGGGCATGCACGCGACCAGCCGCTTGATCGAAGTGGGCCACTTCGACCACCTGTCTAGAGGAAGTCCAGGCCAAAGAGGTGTTTGACTTGATGCACCGCAGTCACATCAGCGGTCTCAACCTCCAGGATCCTATTCTCCCCCATCACAGGACGCACTGCACGGCAAACACGGTGGGCTCTCAGAAGACCACAGAGAAAAGAAGAGCGTGGAAAAAAAGAAGATTGAAGGGGAGACGAAGATAGAAAAGAGCCAAATAAGAAAGGCAGAAAAAAAAAAAAAGGAGAAAGGCGGGTTACTATTAGTCAGGATCCTCACCCTTAGCCTGTCTGACATGGGAAGCCCTACCAGGGGCATCAACTCCTTACCACGTTGCGCTTAGGCCAGACAGCATCTTCAACTTTTCAGGCCTAGAAGCATTCTAAAAAACTAGCCTATCTTCAAGTATTGATGCCCCCGCCAGCAAAGCCTAAGGGATCACAGGACCACGCAAGCCCTCCGACCACGGCAAGGTTGCAACCCCCGGAGGGGCCAAAACTGATACTGTTGCCCCAAAGACTAGAAGAGTTTCTGTTAGTTCTGATATCACGAGGTCATCAATGATGCGCCTGATACATTATACCAGTAATAGCGATTTCATTCTTGCAGACTTTTTTGGAAAGCATGAAACACACAGACAATGAACATGTCACTCCCCAAACGCTCAGCGTCCAAGCCAGACAGACTACATTCTTGTGAAGAACAAGGACATGTCTGGCATCAATAGCGCCACTAACAAGGACATGTCTAGGAGCTAGCACGACTTTGAGGAACAAGACGGGGAGTGATGACAGTCGTCTGAAGTCAGAACTGAAAAATCCTGATGTTGCTGAGCAATGTTAGGCTGTCATGGGAGGTAAATTCACCCGTACGCTCTGAAGAAAAAAACAAACACCACAAACAAAACAAAACTTGAAACATTGCATACAATTTCAACCGACTTATGACTGAAACAGCAGTATAGGTCCCGGGGCAAGCCAATGGAAATCGAAGCCATGAACCACAAGCGATGTGTTGGGTACGCGTCCTGTTTGAATGGGCTTAAAGCCGCTGAAGAAGACTGAGGGAGAGTACTACATCGCTATAAAAAAAAGATGATCTGTGACCAGACGAAATAATGCGACGAAAAAATGGATCAGACAACAGCGTAAAAAAACCCCCCAAAACTGAAAACAAAACCCTCATAAACAATAACCCTGAGCCTTAGCTATAACAAAACAAAACAAACAAAACAAAACAAAACAGACAAAACGACTGACCTAAGAAAAAAAAAAAAACAAAACAAAAAAAAAAACAGGGTCAGATTCACACAGAACAGCAATGGCAACTGTCTCAAACGTCGTGACAAGGTCAGACAATATTGTCTGAGCTCTACAACAGAACAAAGATAAATTTTCTACAGTCCTTGAAGAAAAAGCTGGAGTAAAGTCTCTGAAAAGTGGCAAGGCAGAAGGATTCGACATTATCTCGCAAAACTCTCAATATATGATGCACATGCAGTAACTGATACTCCTATGGCCACCTGTAGCAAACTCTGCCACCTCTGGAGAGGTCCAAGCCATGCATTCAGTCAGTGTCATTCTCTACAGAAATGAAGTCTTCAATAATGCCAAAACTATTACACTACCAAGTTGCTTGAGCTATGCCAGTAAAATAAACTTCAAAATCATTCCGAATTTTTTACACACACAAGCAAACTCCTGTACTGCTGAACAGCAGGACAATTTGCTCAAAGGAAGAAGTAGCATCAGACAGACCTATAGCTCGTGTAACCCTCGCAAAAAGCATCCCCGGCGCGACAGGGAGTCTTTAGAGACTTCACAAAGGTGGTTGTCATTGGCTTGCAGGAGTCTGCATGGATCACATGTAATTTGACATTAGACAAAATCAATCAATACCTTTGTGCAGCCATACTCCAAGGTGACTGGTGCAGCGCTTACACGAGGTGCAGTTGGAGTGTAGTTCCCTGTTTTTGTCAGATGTCGATAGAGGTGCTTTCATTCACCATACGTTTCAATATATTCCGGGAAAGCATCCTAACAATCATGTTCGCATAGCAAACTTTCGATTTGCAACTGACACTGGTTGCTTGATAGGCAGGGAAGAAGAGTTTATCAAGCTTGCTTAAATACTGGATGAAACCTCAGTAAGACAAATAGGAATACCCGTATTGTCATCACTCGAACGCCCCCCCCCCCCCCCCCCCCCCCCCCAGCCACACCACAGGAAGCCATGCCTGCTGAAAAGGGAAGAGAAACCTCTAACCATTACACACAAATTGAATTTTGTTTAAAAAGCCTTTCATTATACAATATCTCTTCGGATGTATGCTCTGTCAGGTCAGAGGTTATCTCTTACTGGTACCTAGTATTGCCCGCACGATTTGCAGATTAAACAAAGCAAATATGACCTTGAGAGGGATGATCTCTTCCAGGGTTGATTTTGCCAGAAAAGCATCATGCGATAGGAGAAGATACAGAGATCATACGGGATCACACGCATCCTGCGTTGACAATAACTGCGCCATCCGTCGACCTCCAGCAAGGCGGACACCAATAGTATGCTACGGGGGGAAACCACTGAATAGACATGGAAAGAATAACATCTCATTTGCCCACTAGAATGAAAGAACACACAGAGTGGAAAATTGAAAGACTATAATCCACGGAAAGACAGACATCCCTAGCACATTCTCAGCCTCCATAAATTAACATAAAAAACCTCTGAAATATAGACAGAAGAAGGGCAGGCGGAGAAGAAGACACACATGTATTCAGAGTGGGGTTTTAGTCAGGAAGAACACCATGAATGCTGTGCAAGGGTGCAGCCCTGTTTCCAGTGGAATCATGGCCATACAACAGAAGTGTTCTCATCTTAGCTGTTATCAGTAGATCATCTCCTCTCCCACCTCCAAACAGACATCATCAAGTTTGACAAGAAAGATTTCCGCTCGTTCAGGGTGACTGGAATGCCAAGGCTGGTTCTCGGTTCCCAAGAAGACTCCGAGAATTTCTGCAGCCATCTACTGTATGATGCTGTTAATGATAGGGGACGGCGCCTGCTAGGATTTACCATTTAACAATGACTTGGCCCTTGCCGGATCTTTCTATGAGCATGAGCATTTTGAACAGATTTTGACCACAAGCAAATACGTTGTTAACAAAGAAGGGGCTGGATTCTGTAAACGGAACAGATAAAAAAGATCTGCTCAATAATACATTGAGCAGATTTTTTTAATCTGTTGATCCTTTGCGAATAGTATTTCTATCATAAAAATACGCTCTACCACGTCTTGACAGACCTGATGAAGGCCTTTAAGAGATTTTGGCAGGGGATGCAAAGTGCCGCAAGAAAGAAATGCAATACTGGACGAAAGCTAATCAGCACCAACGTGCAACTGAACCCCAAAGCAACAACAGCAACACTCTTACAGGATGCCACAGGAGACAACTTCAGTAGCTTAGTTGAAGTTCGTCAGGACTTCTACCTCGCACACGGAATACATGGCGTCGTGACTGACGTCCTTTGAAATCCCAAAGCAGTCAACATTGAAGGGGAGGCACCACAAGCCTTTGATTTGCAGATAACATCGAAGGCCTGAACAAGAACTCGTCAAACTTGTTCGAAGAACATTGTGTGGATCTTAGAGCAGAGATCAGGTTGATGGCCATGTACCCCCCCCCCCCCCCCCCTTGATGTACTGATATAAGTGTTTATGGATTCAATGTCCGCTGTCCATGGGATTGATCATCATAAGTGAAATATCTAATGTAGAAATCCTCTAAAAGAGAGGACAAAGACGTCGTTAACGCTGCCAGGACTAAAACGTTTATTGGGAGACATTACCATCGGTATGGAAAACAAGATCAGACACCTACATGCACATATGTAAATGTCGGGAATGACAGTGACCCACACTGCCCACTCTCACCACACCGCTCCACAGCATGAGGTGGACATGGCTGGTACGTACAGAAATCCTCATCACTGCCGTCAGAACAGTCATCATGAGAATCGCAAACCAAGGTGAAGGGCACGCGCTGGTTCACTTCCTGACATGAAAAGTAAAACGGAAACAACGTCATCGGTGCCTCACACCAAGAGGAAGTTACAGAATCCCAGGCAAAGCTCGTGCCGTCTCCTGTAACCCAACAGGTGCTACTGGCGTCACAAGCCAAAAACGTGAAGATCCAGTGCTGGTCACGGCAGCGAGTGAAGGACAGAGGGAGGTGAACGGAGGTGGGAAAGCCCGTGTAATTCCTCAACTGTGGTACCAGCACGTGTGCAGAGATCCCAGACTCCCCAGGTTTGTCTTTGGACGCGGAGTTCAGCTCACACACGAAGTGAATGGACCTCGCTGTGTTACAATCGCTGAGCAGAACTAAAGCCTTGTGGGCCGTCTTTATGACTCCACACTGTGGAAGGGTTAACACGTTATCTGTGTACAAACAATCAGCGCAGCGGCAAGACGTGCATAGATTCAAAATAGATGACTCGTCACGGTTCATCATCATCATCAACATCGTCGTCGTCGTCATCATCATCATCATCATCATCATCATCATCATCATCATCATTATCCTCTGATTGAGATCGTAAGTATAAACATCCTTCACTAGCTGCATATGGGAACCATCGTAATCCATCTTTAAAACAGAACCATCTGTATATCTGCTCCGAAGCCTTTCATCTCCTGATTCAAATTCATCTCATCTCATTGGCATCACATGGAGATCTACCACAGTCTATAGTTCTTTGGCATTCTCGCCACCAACGATTCAAGAACAGAATCCATCGGCACCCCAGAGCAGCCAGCGAAGAATAGAAAAGTAAAAGACAGCGCTGTACAGAA
>JADBJO010004195.1:175499-177999 GCA_016801955.1 Conus betulinus | reverse complement strand
TTGTTAAGTAAGCCTCAGACACTACAGAAATTGTGAATCTGTTTATTGTTAAGTAAGCCTTAGACACACTACAGAAACCATTAATCTGTTTATTGTTAAGTAAGCCTTAGACACACTCACTATTGAAGTCATTCATCCGTTCATTGCTAAATAGGCCGTAAACGCGCCATCCCGTTCATTGGTAAGGGGGCGTTAGACAAACTTACTGAACCTACCAATCTGTTCATTTTAAGTGGCCCTTTGACACACTCACTGATGAAACCATTACTCTGTTTTGTTTTTCTTTTCTCTTGTGAGTGGGCCTTTGACCACTTGCTACCGAACTCATTAATCTGAAGACTCTGACACCTTTACTACTGGAGCCTTAATCTGTTTCTCTTTAATTGGGTATTTAACACACACACCACTGAAACCATTCCTCTGGGTTTTTTTTTCGTGAGTTGGCCTTTGACGCACTCACTACTGAAGTCATTCATCTGTTTCTTTTTTTAGTGGACATTGACACACTTACCACAGGAACCTTAATCTACACCTTGTTAATTGGACATGTAACACACCTACTACTGGAACCATTAATCCGTTTATTTCCAAGACGGCCTTTGACACACTTACTACTGAAACTATTAAATTGGATTTCTAAATGGACCTTTGGCATACTAACTACTGAAACCATTAATCTGTTAATTTCTAAGAGGGCTTTTTACATACTTGCAACTGAAAATACTGAATTGTTGCTTTTTTTAAATGGGCGTTTAGAACACAAACAACTGAAACCATTAAATTGTTCATTGCTGAGTAAGCTTTTGACACACACTGAAACCATTAATCTGTTCATTGCTAAATTGGGCGTAAGACACACTTAGTATTGAGCCTGTTGATCTGTTCGTTTTTAAGTGAACCTTTCACACATGTACTACAAAAAAGCATCGATCAGTTCATTTCTAAAAGGGCCTTGACACACTCATTACTATTGTCACTTGTTTGTTTATTTCTATGTGGCCTTTGACGCATTTACCATTACAACCATTATTTGTTTCACTTCTAAGGAGGCTTTTGACACACTTGCTACTACTGTCATTTATGTACTTATTTCTAAATGGGCTTTGACGCATTTATCATTACAACCATTATTTGTTTCATTTGCAGGAGGTTTTTGACACACTTACTACTACTGTCATTTATTTGTTCATTTTTAAATGGGCTTTGACGCATTTACCATTGAAACCATTATTTGTTTCATTTTCTAAGGAGGCTTTTGACACACTTACTACTACTGTCATGTATTTGTTCATTTTTAAATGGGCTTTGACGCATTTACCATTGAAACCATTATTGGTTCATTTCTAAGGAGGCTTTTGACACACTACTGGAATGCCTTTGACACACTTGCCACTGTAACCCTTAATCTGTTCATTTATAAGTTGCTCTATGTTCCTGATGATTCTCTACACATTTGCCATTGAAACCATCAATCTTTTCTATACTAAGTGGCTCTGACATACTAACTACTTAACCATTTGTTTTCATTTTTGGGTGGGTCTCTGATATATGGACTGCCGAAACCTTTGATATGTTAATTTGAAGGTGGGTTTTTGAAATCTTGACCATCAAAGCCATCATTTTGTTTTCATTCCTAGGACGGTCTTTGGCACACATCGAATCTCAACCATCAATCAGTGCTTTTTCTAAGCGGGGCTTTGACACACTGACCACTCAAACCATTAAACGAATTTCAAAAGGCAGCTTGCAAAAGCAGTATACAGCTATCACATGTGGTGATCAGAAGAACGTTACAAAGGTAGTAGCTCATGTGTCCTTAACAAACGGCTTGGATTGGGAAATTTGCATATGAATACAACGACAAAAAGACAAGCAAACAGGCTCACAAGCAGGTTGCAGAAATCACTGTATACCTACGTCGTGGAAAGTGTAGAGAATTCTGAAGCCAGTGTGGTAGAGCATATTAAGATCCATATCAAGGGCGGGGCATGCGGTGTTTTCAGGTAAATTCTCGCCCTCCTTCAAGAGACCAAAATGCTGTAGTTCACTTGCACAAATCGACTGATGGAGCTGTGTTAGGAGATCGACCTTCAACAGAAAATGTAATTTCTCCGCATGCCTATACAGAGCAGGTGAAAGGAAAAAAAACCATCGCCCTTGATTGTCCAGAGCAAGACTTGTTCCCCTTTGTTGTCTTTCAGAGCTGAAACTCTGATCCGAACTCGAACTCTTCATGCAACTCACTGAGCATCACAGAGTGATTGTAAGGGACTGTCAATGTGGTCTGCATGACGTCACCAGGGCTACCCACCGGATGGGGAAACCGTTGATTCTGGGTTGAATCCTCCGGACTGAACAAATCCTGTTTAACATCGACATCTGTTCTTTGAGTTTACATGTTCGTGAACATGCATTATATGATGGACATATTTCCAAAAGCAATTCCACCCACAAACACAACAAAGCGCACTATCAGTCGTATTCCCATCTGCCCACCCAT
>JADBJO010004195.1:167999-172999 GCA_016801955.1 Conus betulinus | reverse complement strand
ATAAAAGACAGATGAATTATAGGACAGTAACTATGAAAAATTATAGAAAAATAACTAAAGTAATCTAACTTACGATTATGATTATAAAATGTTCCTTAATGGACTTTCCAAAAGGTGTCTCGTTAATTTAACAAGAGAAATAACTGGCAACGAATCTAAAAAGTAAGTCAAACACATTAACATGCCCAGTGTCAGCACTTGGTATAACACCATTCAAAAAAGGTTTCGTTAGTTCACAATCAAAAATCACATGTTGAACTGAAAGATCCCCACGACACACACACTTAACAGTCTGGCAATACTTGGTACGTAGGGAATTACATAAAAGTCTAAAAGCCCAGGCTTGAAACCGGTCGGCTAATCGACACAAAGTTTGACAGAGTTTGCTGACCAGGTTTTGATGAGAAACTGTATTGACTCCAGAAATCCCTTTCGATGATATGACTAATTTCCTTGTGTGACAAAGGACAGTCAACCTTAATACTACCTAATATATTCTTTGCTCCCCTTTTTGCTGCTCTATCTGCTTGATCGTTAAAAATGAAGGAGGTGTGCGATGGACCCACGAAAAAACAACATTAGTACCTTTCATGTAAAGACAGTGCAACATGTACTTAATCTCAAATAATAATTCCTCTCTCTGTGTATTTTCAAAACAATGCAAACTTTTTAATACTGACTGTGAATCAACACAAAACAGGATATTAAATATTGAGACTGGCAAGGAAATTAAATAATTTAATGCCATCAGGACAGCAACAAGTTCAGCTGTAAATATGGAATGACCCTTACCTAAATAATATGATTTTTCAACTTTGTAATCTGGAATTACAAAAAGCCAGATCCCGCACTACCATCATCAAGAACTGAGCCGTCAGTGTATACTTTAGAAAGGTATGTGTACACGCTCTCAATGCTAAAAAACAGAAACTAACTTAGCATCAGTAAAGAAAGTAATAGGAGAAAATCGATGGGAAAAAGGTGGATTGGTTCCTCGCCTTGCGTTTAAGCAACTTGTCACTAATACAAAAACGAAAGATGCTGCCAAAGTTCGAGGTCAAAGAGGAAGAAAATGATAAATCCATCTGCGCCAACAATACCACGAGTGAAAATCCGCAAAGGATAATAAATTATAAACAAACAGATCTGCGCTAACTAAACCACGATCGGAAGTACACAAGGACTATGAATCATAAAAAAAAAAAATTCTCCGCTGATTTTGGCATGAACATCCACAGATAAAAAAAGGATGTAAGTAGGCTTCAGTGATTGTTATTTCAGCCAGCAGATAACACGGGACGCCTAGTCCAGGATTCAGACTGCAGTGTATATGACATCTACGCTAAACCTTCAGCGGAGGAGTTTGTACAGGCTCTGGATGTCAAGCCCAGGAACAGAAGTTGCCACCACAGAATGCTAGAAAATAATGGGGAAAACGAGATGGACGAAAGTCCGTGATGCGGTGACAGGACAGAGTAAACTAGAGCCTAAAACTAGCCACATTTGGAGATATTGTATACGAAGTTGGGGGGACGCCTATATAGTCAATTCAGTTTCAGTTTCAGTTTCATCAAGGAGGCGTCACTGCTTGCGGACTAGTCCATATACGTTACACCATATCCGCTAAGTTTTGAGACCACACTACGCATGATTTGAAGCTGATGGATACATGAATTAACAACTAAGATGAGACAATTGAAGAAGAGGGTCTCGTGGCTACGGCTCTGCGGATGTCTGACCTTCGCATTAGCCAAACGCACTGGTCAGCTATATAGTCAAATAACCAAAGGTGAAAACACCTGAAGAACTTCTACGCCAGCGAGGGATGGATAACTACCAGAAGAGAAAAGACCATCTCGAGCGACAAACGAAAGCTGCCTCCGGGGCGGAAAACGTAATGATTTAAAGGAAGTGGAAATACCTCAGCAAAGCAATACTGATAAGTGATAAAAGGAACAAAACGAA
This sequence comes from Conus betulinus, assembly GCA_016801955.1. Classification (NCBI taxonomy): domain Eukaryota; kingdom Metazoa; phylum Mollusca; class Gastropoda; order Neogastropoda; family Conidae; genus Conus; species Conus betulinus. Next base: position 171,034 of record JADBJO010004195.1, on the reverse strand, counting down.
GGAAATCTTTCGGTTCTGAAGGTAAAATATTGAAAGTGCCCTTATCAGGGATACTCATACTGGACAAAGACACTTTTGAGCAGCATCTCTCGGGAGAACATATCCCGACCCTCTTAGCGGAACACAACTTGAAAACCAGGGCTTGGTGCAACCTTTAAAGGCATCAACACCGGAAGAGTTAAAAGAAAGTGGTTATAAAATCCAGAGAAAAAATGGAATACCCTGCCTGCTGTCTATCTTTCGTCCCAATGTCCTTGAGTGCTCCACAAAAACTAATAAAGATGAGCATGGAGGATCTTGATCGGCTACTAATGGATGATAACTGATGGAATGTATATTCTTAACATCAAATTTTGAGGGATACTAAACAGTTTCAGAATACTGTCACACATGGACATTAGGGGGTAAAACTTCTGCCACACTGCTGGTCAAAATTCCTCAAAGAAGACAGGTATTTGGATTGTCAGTCAAGAAAGGGGCATCTTGGAAGTGTGTGTGGCTGTGAAGACCAATCCTCAATGGAAGTCACCTTAAAAGCATTCATGAACAATGCCGATTCATCAGTCCTCAGGAAATTGGTATCAACTGGCCCCTTGGGTACAAAACGCACCCTCTAAAATTCTAGAAGGAGGAAACAAAAGTACTTTCCACCGATAAAAATTGTACAAACAGTATAGTGAAACGGCTAGACTGGTCATCGTTTCATCATTGGTGAGTTTCAAACCAAAGAAATGACAAATCATCTCCCTGCAGAATAGAAAAAGTAGCCGAAACCTTTACGTTCAATATAAATAACCGAGCCATAAAAACTGTGATAAAAGAACAACAGTTAAGACCTTGAAATCTGGCACGACGACTCCTTGAAAAAAAAAAACACAGCGAAAATAAAACAACTAAAATGGCAAAACAACAAACAAACAAACGGACAAAAAACGCCCGTTATGTGATAAACCTGTGTGTTTTTTCCCTGGAAAATACAAGTTTTGATCTGTGCAGTTCATGCTGACATAGAAGTTCCTCTGGTCTCTAATGATGTGCAGTATTAGCACCAGTACATAAAGAATAAAAAAGAGGTAAAATCAACCGATACACAGAAAGATAGTTTGGCACCCCATTTGGTTTCATTGAGGTTGCGCTTTACTGCGGCTGAAATCCCTAGTCGAGGAGTACGCAGTGAGTAAAGCAAGGACACAAGCTGTGTTTGAGGACTCGGGCGACAAGGCTGTGGATAGACCCACCCCCCATCAGACGACTGGCGGAAAATGGAAAGATCAAGATGAAATGGACGTGACAGAAGAAGATCTCGAGATCAAGGAAGTAACACGACTCACACAAACCGACAGACAGGAACTGACGTCAACAGAAGTAAAGTAGTCGTCAAAGGTTAACGGAAAAAAAAAACAAGAGAGACAGCGTCAGCCTAAACCGGAGTTAGCACACAAGGAAGAGCTTTAGCCACATCAGGTCGAGGAGAAACGAAAGAGAATTTCATAAATCTAAAATTTCCCAACTCACGCGCGCATCCGACGGCGTTGTGAGATATTCATACAAGAAGACAACGCCTTGAACCGCCCACCCATCTTGAAGGCGCAGATTTGAAACCAGCAGGACAAAATCCCTCAGACACAACGGAGACATTAAGAACTGCTGCCCCCCAGATACGACCTTTTAGAGAGTGAGGAGCTCGGGTTAAAACGCTTATCACAGGGAAGAGGTTGGAGAGGGGGGTGGTGGTGGTTTTCCACTCTGTGGACTCTTTGCTTTCAAGCTCTGCCTCGAGTTTCTTCTTACTGTAATGGATTCCTTGCCTGAGCGTTCGGTAAAAATCGTACGCCCATGCAAGTGCATTGAATCCGAGGCTAAATGTTTAATTGATTGATACATCTACTGACGAACATTCTATTTGATTGAGTGAGTATATGAGCGAGTGGACCAGTCAGCTCATAAACAAAACAACGAAAAATCGGCCGGCTGTTCTCTCATGTGCGTATCTATTGAATATTAAGCAAACCTGGAAAAGGTTGTTGAAAATAAACAAATTAATTCAAACGCGCCTTATGACCTACACATTTTATGCTCATAAACTAAGTAGTGCGTTTTTCTTGGGTTGGTTGGTTGGTTGGTTCAGCTTTTCGATTGAATCCAGTTAAGCAGCTTGTCTTCTTTTGTTCGGCGACGTTTTTCCATCAGAACGTTGAGTGTGTACAGGAAAGGGTTAATAGAGGAGTTTAGGGGTAGCACGAGGATTGCCATTGCAACGTTGACTTCTCCAGACACAGGGACGCCCTGAGAGGCCAGAAGACCCAGCAGACCAATGGGGAACCAGCACAAAAAGTCAGACATGGCGATGGTAAACAGTCGACGCGCAATGTCAGCGTCCTTTGAACTTTGCGCAGTTTTTGTTCCCGACATTTGATTGGCTCGCACAGAATGAAATATGACAGCTTGTCCTAAGGCTATGATTAGGAAGAGGATAAAGTTCAGGACAACCATGATCCCGAAGGCATACTGACTACCAGCAAATTGTTTTCTGGTGACTGGCAGAGGGATGCAGATTCCTGTCTGACTGTAGAAATCCCAGTGGTTGTTTACCGGATAGAAAGGAACGGTTGCTAACAGGATGCCCATTAGCCAGCATGCACTGCTAGCCAGATGAGCGTGGGTACTCTGGAAACGGAGGAAGCTGAGTGGAAAACTTACAGCCAGTAAGCGGTCCAGGGTAATGAGGCAGATGACGAACGCTGACACTTCAGAAGAAAGCAGAGACAGAAAGCCTGCAAACTGACACACAGCACTGTGCCTCCAGGACACGTCTTCCCACACATAAATGTTCTGGTACATCCAGTCAGCCGTTCCTATCACCGCCAGGTACACTCCCATCAGAAGATCTGACCAACACAGGTGAATCACAAACACACTGAAGCCTGGTGCCCCTCCGCGTTGGATGGTCACCATACGAAACACACCACTCACCAAGTTGCCCAGTATGGCCAATGAGGTAAACACAGCCAGCATGACGCGGTACACACTGGACC
>JADBJO010004195.1:157999-162999 GCA_016801955.1 Conus betulinus | reverse complement strand
ACAAACAAACAAAAAAACAAAAAAGGGAAACAGAGAGAAAGAATCATACAAACGTGCTCATCCTACCTACTAAGGTGCTTTCTAAGAAAGCTGATGTTGACATTTTGGTTCTGTTGGACATGTCCTTAGGAGTTCCACACCATGGTCAGTCTGATAGAGTTCCTTATCAGTCTGACAGAGGAAACAGGTATTCTACTTTTCAGAGTGGTGGTCAGAAGAATTCTGGTTTGTCAGCTGGTAGTGGAAATAACCTTGGTGGTAACCGTTTTTGTGGTCGTGGTGGCCGCCATAACTTAGGTGAAGAGTTTCTCAGGAGGTGCTTCTGATCAGTCTTCTGTGTTGTGTTGTGTGTTTTCTGTGTTAGAAGACAGAACATGTAGCCGCTAAGTGTCCATGGAAGTCAGGTCGAAACCCTTGTCGAGTTTGTAACCTTAGCCACCCAGATAAGTGTCCTTTTGTGGTTGGTAACTCTACTGTTGTCGAGAAGTCAGCTGACAGTAAACAGCTAGTGCTTCTTGTTCTGTTCTGGATACTCTTGCTAGTTTAGCTGCTGGGCGAGTTCGCAGGCAAATTACATTCAGAGTCTGGTTCTATGAATGGCACTTTGAATTTTGTTCTGCGTGATACTGGTGCTACCATTTGCGGCGTTCGCAAGCGGTTAGTTTCTGACAGTCAGATGTTAGGAACCACAGTGAAGTGTGTTTCTTTTGGTGGTCGTGTGGATGAGTTTCCATTACAGTGTCAGTCAGTTGTCCTTATTTTGGGGCGATTTGATTTGTCTTGGATAGCCCTGTCACTTTGGGTAATGTGCCTGGAGTTTCTGTTAGCGGTGAGTTGAGTGATGTGTCTAGCCAGCCTTTTTCTTTAGCCGCCGTTACGAGGGCTAGAGGTCAGCATGTTGTGGACAAAAAGCCTCTGTATGAGATCCCTGATGAACAGAAAGATGATGAGTCGTTGAAGTCTTGTTTCCACAGTTAGCGTCTTCTGATGAGGTGAAGAAGTTCGTTACAACTGCCTTTTGCCACTACTTGTCTGAAATTTTGTACAAGCAATTTGTCAAAAATGATATTTATTACGTATTTTGATGGTTTATTGTTGAGCTTCGACTTACACTGTTGGCTGTGGCACAGGATTTGATTTTGTCAGGTCATTGTGGTTCTCAGCATACTCTGTCTAGAGTTCTAAACAAATTCTTTTGGCCTGGAGTGACTGTTGACGTAGCGAAGTATGTTGCTTCCTGTGATGTGTGTCAGAAGACGGCATCAAAGGGTAGAGTTTTTGTCCAGTACCCGTTGCTTCTATTCTACTGATCAGTAGTACTCCATTTGATCGTGTGGCTATTGATCGTGTTGATCCATTGTCTCCTTCGGAGCCAAGTCATCCTTATATCTTGACCATGATTGATACTGCTACCCGCTTTCCGGAGGCTGTTCCGTTGAAGGATATTTTCTGTGGCAGATTCATTGTTGGGAATCTTTTCTCGTTTGGATTTCCCCAAGGAAATTCTGTCAGATCAAGGTACGCAGCTCAACACTGACCTCATGAAGCAGTTTCATGCTTTGTGTGGTGCAAAGGGCTTACGTACATTGCCGTATCATCCGCAGGCCAATGGTCATGTTGAGAGATTCCATGGGACTTTGAAGTTCATGTTCAAAAAGATTGTCCGTACTCAACAAAAGGCGTGACATCGTTATTTGCCTGCACTGTTGTTTGCATGTAGGGAGTTGCCCTCTGATAGTGCAGGTTTCTCTCCCTTTCAGCTGCTGTTTGGTCGGCAGGTTCGTGGTCCTCTTGCTTTGTTACAGGAGTCGTGGACTCAGTCAGGTGTTACAGGTGTTAAGGATGTTGAGGCCAAACCTCTCTATTCTTACCTGTTTGAACTCAAGAATGTCATTGTTGACTCATGTAAGTTATCCATGGGGAATTCTGCTGATTCTGCCTTGAAGGGTAAAAGCTACTTTGACAACAAGGCCAGGGAACGTCGTTTCCAAGTTGATGATGAAGTCTTAGTTTTGTTACCGACTGACTTTAACAAGTTGTTAGTATCTAGATGACAAAGCTCTTGTCAAGGCAAAGAAAAAAAATCATTTGAATATGCTCAAAAGGTATCTTCGTCGTGCGGTTGCGTCTGCCTCTGATGTTGTTGTACCTACCTAGAGTTGTTCCTTCACAGGGTTCTTCAGTGCCTTGGCTTGTGAGCAAGAACAAGGTTTCTTCGGAGAGTTCTCCAGGAGTTGGTCTTTCTGTGGCTACACATGGTCCCTCTCCAGAATCTGTTGTTCGTGAGGTGGTTTGCACAGTTGGTGTCGTCCAGGACAGTGATGACGCTTTACCCACGTCCCCACTTTAACTGTTCCGATGGCGTCTTCTACGCCGGACGAAGATGCTCATTCTGCACAGTTTGATTGTGCTTTGTCTGACAGCAGTTCCAGTGAGTTGTATGCGGTCTGTGATGATTTTCATGACATTTTGACTCCTAAACCAGGTGCTTTCTCAGGTGATATGCTGCTCTTAGACATCCCTCTTACAACAGATGTCCCTGTTAGAAAGAAGTGTTAAGAAATCTCAAGAGACTGGTATCATGTTGGATCTTGGTATGATTGAGCCATTGAACATCCGCATGCATCTCCAGTTGTGTTGGTCAGGGAGAAAGATGGTACGCGTCGATTTTGCATTGATTTCAGGTCTTTGAATAAGATTACCGTCTTTGATGCTGAACCTATTCCTGACTTTGAGAGTCTTTTGGCAAGGTTAGCTGAAGCTCAGTTTTTTTTTTCACAAAGATAGATTTTGCAAAAGGATATTATTGGCAGATCGTGGTTAAGCCTGAACATCGTCCGGAGACAGCTGTTACAACACATATGGGTCTCTTCCAGTTTGTCAGGATGCCTTTTGGACTTGTGTCGCCTCCTGCAGTATTGCAAGCATGATGCGTATGCTGGCATTAGATCAGTATTCTGTTATCAACTTGATTGATGATATTCTTGTCCACAGTGTGTCAGGGGATGTTCTGCTTGATGTTCATGGGCGGCTCTGCTTGACGTGTAGGTACCCTGGTTGGTTCTATAGGCTGTAACTTAGACTCGGTGCAGCCAAGTATATGGACTGTGCCTCTGTGTCTGCTGAGATTGTGATGAATTATAACAACATGATATGTGATATGATATATTGATATCTGATGTTTAAAGCTCCCCGTGCACTGATATCTTAGTTAATGTAAAATATTGATCTGCACACTGTGTAGTGGCGTGTATCGATTTTGTACCTATCACCAATGATTTATGGTGATATGTGTTTATAATGTGTTGATGGTTCAGGCAGCATATAAAGAAAGAAACTCAACTTGTGTATTGCCTGGCTATGCATTTTCGTATGGTGTGTGTGTGTGTGTGTGTGTGTGTGTGTGTGTGTGTGTGTGTGTGTGTGTGTGTGTGTAGGGAATAATCGTTAAACGCATCCAAACTTTTAAAAATGAGTCAGATAGTCATACACACAGCACCACACCATCCGTAACAAACTTTCAGAGCATCCCTCACGTTAACATTAGCTAATTCAATTGCAAGATCAATTTTGGTGTGCATTTCTTTACTGCACAAAGTATTGGTGTATATATCAGCACACTTCTAATCCCACACAAGTTTGTTTATAACAAATTCCTCTTTTGCAAACAAATATCAGGTGAACATTCCTTTGGAAACACAACTCATGCTGTTAATGGCAAGTGGTCGGAATCAAGACGGTCAACTATAGATAATTTACGAAAGTCAAACAAAATCAAAATGCACGTGAGAAAACGAAATAGTCTGTGACACCGCTTCCAGAATCAGATATAAATGTGCAGCAACCATCATGCTGAGTAGATATTTTTGATTGCATTTATTACTGCTTGCCTTCAGCAAACGTTGTAGCTTCCAATAGCTACTTTAATGTGGTACAAGCCATTTATACTCTGTTCTAAAATCCACAGGGATGTGAAACCGATGTGGGGAAAAAAATACAGAATAGATATAAACAATATGAGCTTTTGTTTTCACGCCACGCTCAGACATGCAGCTTCACGTATCTTACATGCTGTGAACACCCTGGTGAGGCATACAAGCCAACGGCCACCTTAAATTGTTGATATCTCCATAAAACCTTGGTCACGTCTTTGAATTCATGCACCGAATTCAGACTGACAAGATGAGCTCCCTCCTTCACGCACTGTTCTCTCATAGCTCTGAGGTCGTCAGCAATCGTCTGGTTGTAGCGGAGGCTGTAGCACCGTCCGTTGACCTCAAAGCCCACACCGTGACATCGGGTGTATCCACAGTCTTCTTCGTCTCTGCCATCCAGGCACTGGGACATCATGTTGCAGGCCAGGTGAGGCCGGAAGTCTGGCCAGGTGTCCACGGAGCAGTTCCACTGACCCCGTGAGAGAGTTTGTGTTGGTTTTGTTGAGTTCTGGAGAACGAGAAACAGTTGAAGTCATCGTGTGTTCTGAAAACAGAAGCATTTACACATCGCCTGCCCAGAAGCCTTTCGTTTGCTGATACAGACTCACCAGTGGGACACGGGCAGAATGAGGGAAAAGCAAGAGGAAACGGAGGGGGGAGTAGCTGGAGAAGCGTGGGGTAGGGCAGTGGTTGTTTACACGCGGCAAGGGGTGGAAACTCGGTTGCTCAAAAGTTGGGTGGGAAGTAGCAAAGGGGGATAGAGTAGGGGAGGCAGGGGTGTCTTAAAGGTGTATGGAAAAATAGGGGAGATGAAGGAGGAAGGAGGTGCATGGTGAGAGGGGCAGGGGCTGTGTTAAAACATGTGGAGGAGGAGGAGTGTCAAAAGTGGTAACAAACTGATGACTGGGAGGGGAGGAGTGTGGGTGGGAGTGTTTTCTTGCAGGCTGGAGAAAAACATCGAGGGAAGAACAAAGGTGTAGACGCTAAGTGTGTTGGAGAGGGAAGAGCATGAAAGAAAGAGAGAAGTAGACGACGGGAATGGCGAGGATAGATTGCTCCTGGCTG